>ML809253.1:576754-641941 GCA_009831015.1 Picea engelmannii | reverse complement strand
TTATAATACACTCATCACTTCACTTTATTATTTACCTTTTAAAATCTCTTAAACCACTTTGACTACTTTGACCTTTTGGGGCTTCTAGATGACATATGAGGGTCCTCCAACTTCGTAAGGCCATAGCTCTCAAACCGTGAGGATTTATGTGATGTCTACATACCACCAGAAATGGAATGAAATGTACTATCCATATAGAATAGTATTATCGGAAAATATATCATAACTCATACTGTTACCCATCAAACAAACTTGGGTCCATTACCCAAACTTGGGGTCTCCAACTTCTCATGGCCATAACTCTCTAACCGTGAGGAAATATGTGATGTTACACATACCACCAGAAATGAAATGACAATAACTATCCATATAGGATATTTTCCCTGACGAAATCACTTTCCTTCATCTCATTATTCCATAATTAAGCATGGATTCTCTTACTCCACAAAGAGTCTTCCTATGAGGGATTTCACCATAAGGGGACCACTTTGGAGTTCATCCATATTTACTTCTTATCAACCATGAAAAAACAATAATGAGTCATATTTACATCAAACAATATTGGTTCCATTACCTAATCCTTTGTGCTATGGGGCTTTCTTCAAGGGTTGACATCAATGACAACCAACCTTAATCAACACAAATGAGTATAGGTCATGGTAGTTTTTTGTAACCTCCAACCCAAGCTCATTCATGACAGTCTTAGGCATGATATTATGAGATCTCCCTGAATCCATCAAACGGTTATGCATCACTTTATCATGAATTTTAAATGATGTATAGAAAGAAGGGGAAGAGTCATCCTTATCCTCTACCAAAGGTCCTAGTATGACAGCTGGTTTTTCATATTGGAGGTTTAATTCATCTGTGTAATAAGATGAAGGTTCAGGATGCAACATTTTGGAAAGGTACCCTTTGAAATCCTCATTCTTAATTAGCTCTGAAAAAGGTACAGGGATTTTAATTTTTTGAATCTCATTCTCAAAGATAAAAGAGGGGGGGGGGGATTCAGAATATCCTTAACTTTTGGGGTAGGGCTCTTAACCACTCCCTGGGGGTCTTGTGCCTCTTCTTCTTTGCTTCTATTTGCCACACCCTTAGCAGGATTCTCTTCTCTAGTAGTATGATCAAAAATGTCAAGATTCCCCTCTTTCTTTTTTTACCTTAGGTTGTATCTATTTGGATTTCCATGGGTCCTTTTCTCTTTGCTCAGATCATTTATTTGGCTATCCATGAGAGACTCTTCATATGTAGATTGGGTTAAATGAGGAGGCAAAAAGGTGTTACCAAGGAAATGGATTTTAGGATCAACATCTTCCTCCTCTCCTTCTTCATCAATAACAAGGTTATTTTGGAGACGGGATTGGATTATTTGA
The DNA here is from genome assembly GCA_009831015.1 of Picea engelmannii. Lineage (NCBI taxonomy): Eukaryota > Viridiplantae > Streptophyta > Pinopsida > Pinales > Pinaceae > Picea > Picea engelmannii. The sequence continues at coordinate 640,565 of ML809253.1, read as the reverse complement.
TCATCCCTATCCCTATTTATTTGATCTCTTTGGAGATTCTAAGGGAATTATTATTTCTTCTAAAATTACCCTTATTATCAACATTTTGGGGGTTCCTATAGCTCTTCTTTCCTTCAAATTTCAATTTCTCCATTTCTACAGAAACTGATTTTACTAGTTTTTTCAATTCATCCACTTAAGGGTGGGCAACAGAGGAATCAAAGGTTGAAACCTCAACCCTACCTTTTCTTCTATCCCTATCAGATTTACTCCTAAGTTTGTTAGCTACCAATACATTAGACTCTACTTCAAGGGATGCATCTTGCATATGATCTAAAGAGGTAGCTCTTCTTTCTCTCAACAAGAGAAAAAACTCAGGGTCAAAAGCACTAACATAAGTAATCTTGGCAAAGGTTTCTATAGGATTTATTTTAGTGGGAATCTTATTATACATCTTATTAAATATTTTTGAGAAGTCTCAAATAGATTGCCCCTCTTTCCTCTTAAGTGACCCAAATTATGTAATATAATAAAGAATTTTTTTTTGATCCACCCAATGCCTCAAGAATGAATCATCCAAAGCTTCAATCCCAGCAATAGATCCAAGAGTCAAACCCCTAAACCATTTCCTAGACTCACCATCAAGGCTCTACACAAAAACTATAAAAGATGAAAGGTGTTCTTTTACAGTTATGTCTTCCTCCCCTATGCAATTAGGCATGTAATTAAGGTAGTCTCCAACTGGGAGAGAATTCATAGTCTGAGGTAAAACAAGAGGGGCATATCTAGAAGCCACTATGGCATCCATCCTATTTCTAGGAAGATTAGCACCTGGCATTGGGATGTGAATTGTAGGAGAACCAGGAGGATATGGAGTTTGGACAGGTACGACTACATCTATTTTTCTAGGGGAAAGGGTAAATGATTGAGTGTTGGAGGAGAATGGTATAGGTTTTAAGGGAAAATAAGTTTCTCCCTCTTTAGCTACAACAACTTTGATAGGAGGAGGAGAAACCCAAAGTGAGAAAATTTTCTAAGCTCCTAGGTCTAAACCACTTTACAATATCAGGGGAAACATGGGTTTCAAAACTTTCTCCTTCCAAATGAAGACTAGAAGGGGGGAGCTGAATAAGAAAGCTTTCAAAATCTAAACTTATGGAAACTCCACCAGATGATATAAAAGGAGAATTGGATACATCTACTGGAGTTTTAAAATAAGGGTCATGTAAATTACCAGAATCACCTGGTACAACAACTGAAAGTCCTGATTGAGAGGTCTTTCCTTTCTTGATAATATTCTCTGGGTTAGCTTCAAGTGTTTCCATAGTTAGTTGTGGATTTGACCTTATGTGTCTGCCTTTAGGAGCCACAACTAAAATAGTGAAGTCGTCAGGTGCAAGATGCAACTTTCAAGGTACCGATTTCTGATGCACCTTCAGAATCAAAATTTCTTTGTTGTTCAATCCCAGGGAAATGTGTTCAGTTTGTTCCTCGAAAATGACGCCAAGAATGTTAGCACTGAGATTCACCCTCAGATTGCTGGAGGATAAGCCCAGTACCCATCAAAATTTTTGTGGAGGTCATTTTATGAGTGGAGGTCAAAGGGAAAAATCTCAGTATAAGAATGTTTTAACACAGAAAACAGGGTTAGAAATGCATAAGAAAATGATGTTCTCATTAAATTTAGTCAGTGGTTTAAGGTTAAAGGTGAGAAGGAGGAATACTTAGTGAGGAGAGTGTACAATTCTTCCATAAGCATCCGAACTTCAGGCAACTTGGTGCAGAATAACTCAGGCACAAGAGAACTCTTGAACTTAAGTTTAAGATACTGAAACATATCACAACAACATTATAATAAAACCTCCATTACAATACAACCAAAACACCTTGTATGGATCATCCATGCATGATCATTTCAGCATAAGAGGAAATAGGACAATGAAAGAAAATACAGAAATAGATCATAGAAGCATTATAATCAAAACCTCCATTACAATACAACTACAACATCTCATCTCGATCATCCATGCACAAGTGTTTCAACACAATATGAAACAAGATAGTGAGAGAAATTGACTTCTATTAATGAGAAAGTCTTAGGTATCATACATAACCAGAGAAAAACTCTGCTATCAAACTATTACAAAATAGGGAGCTCTTCTCAACCATCGACCATAACATATTCTTAAACTGATATATTTATACTCAGATCAATGGACAACCTCTAGGCTCTTCATCTATCCATCCCATCCAAGGCTCTTCATCTGTGCATCTAATGTAAATGTTGCCAATAAAACCTTACAATATTCCCACAGAATTATATTTTAACTGCAGGTCTACATGAACCGTTAGATCTAAAATCTATGGTGGATGTTATAACAAATATTCCAACTTTTTAACCAAAGTTTAAACCCACACAACTCTTTAACCATTTAAAACCAAATTTAAATGTTTATACATATGGTCTATCCATTGGATTCCAAATGCAACAAAAAATATTTAATGGGATTTCAACCTCATTCTAATAATTGGCCTCCCGGCTTATGTTATCGCCGAAATTGATATGAGTTGTCCAATGGTGGATCAAACTCTGAACTTGCAATTGAAACTTGCTTTGACAAAAATTTCGGGCCCGGTTCCCCATGTTAACCTCCGTGCATGTGTTACAACCGATATGCTTTTAAACCATTGATCCCATCCTTGGATCGTTCCAAGCCACACGATCACTATATATTCCTATCCCGATGGTTTAATAATATATTTAACAATTTGGACTTAAAACATAGGTTAAATAATGGGATTTAAAACTCAAATACTCACAGGTTTGTTCCACAAAGAAATTGATGATGATCCCACACGGAGGTTACCATAGAAAACCCGAATTTTTGAAGCAATGTATTTATCCAAATCACGTAGATTGGTTCCAAGGGTTAATAATTTAAAATGAACTTCAATTTCATTGAATGGAAAGTCCAAAAGTCTGTCAATATTCTCCTTTATTCAAGAAAACAACATTTTCTCCAAATCCTCCAAACAATCTTCTCTGAATCCTCCAAACAATCTTCTTTAAATCCTCCAAACAATCCTTCCCACATAAATCTTATTGTTCAGAAACTTTTCTCTCTTAACCCTCGACCACACCGAATACAAAATCCTTGATGGGCTTAAATACACAATGATTATAGTTCTCAGATACACAATATTTGGATTGAACCCCTTATTCCACTCTAGATCCTCTACATTAGCCTAAGAATCAAAACAAACTCTAACTCTGTTACAAAGAAGGATTCAAAATCCTTGACCATTATTCACTTTGACTTCTAATTTCAATTAAAAACAGAAAAATAATTAAGAGAACCAACTCTCTTTGGTAAAACTTGAATTTGACATCCAAAACCAAATGACGACTTCTTTCTTTGAGCTCATGCTCCTACATTAGACTCCTCGGGTCAGAAAAAAATTCATGAACTCATGTTCATGAGTTCTTTTATAGTACTACCATTTTTCTGTATGAATGCAACAATTACCCAAGTAGAATCTTCCATTGGATGGTCCTTCCACTTCACCAGGTACTCATAGTATTCTTGTCCTATAGTCTTCTTCAACACTCTAATATCCAAAATCCTTTCCATCTGCAACTTCTTCTCTGTGGGAATTTGTTTCTACCACTTAATTTTTTGTTTTGTGTCCTTTCCCATTTCATTTTCTGATTATTTTTCTTTAGGTTCCACATAAGAATACAAATCTGCTACATTAAATATGGGAGAGATTCCCATGTATTTTGGAAGTTCAATATCATATGCATTGGATGAAAACTTCCTCAATATCTTGCAAGGCCCAATCTTTTTAAACTCCAGTTTGTTATAGGTTCCTCTAGGAAATCTTTCTTTCCTCAAGTGTGCCAATACTAAATCTCCTTCTTCAAAAATGATTTCCCTTCTCTTCAAATTTTCTTTCTGCTTGTACTTGAAACTATTTTCTTGTAGCTGTCCTTTAACCTTTTCATGCAAATTTTTCATATTTGAAGCAAAATATTCTTCATTTGTTCTTCTCTTCTCCATCTGTCCCAAATCTCTGAGCTCAAACACTCCTCTTGGATTCACTCCATAATTTTTTTTAAAAGGACTTAACCCTGTACTTATGTTGGGTGAGTCATTGTAAGCAAACTCAGCTTGTGGTAAAGCTAAATCCCATTGATTTGGATGTTCACTTACCAAGCTTCTCAATATATTACCCAAACTTTTGTTTGTAACTTCAATTTGACCATTTGTTTGAGGATGGTAGGCTGAACTAAAATTAATATTTGTCCCCAATTTCTTCCACAATGTCCTCCAGAACTGTCCAACAAACTTAGTATCTATGTCTGAAACAATACTAATCAGACGACCATGTAGTCTTACTACTTCTTTAAAAAATAGAGTTGCAATATGAGTTGCATCACTAGTTTTATAACAAGGTATGAAATGTGCCATTTTAGAAAATCTGTCTACTACAACAAAAATGGAATCATTGCCCCTCTAATTTCTTGGAAATCCTAAAACTAAATCCATACTCACATCATCCCAAGGTCTTTTTGGAATTGGTAGTGGCTGATATAAGATTTTGTTCTTATGTCTGCCTTTTGCATCTTGACAAAAGTTGCACCTTCCAATGAATTTTTGAACATCTTTCCTCATTCCTGGCCAATGATAAAAGTTACTCAACTGAGCATAAGTTTTTTCATTTCCAAAATGGCCAACAAGTCCTCCACTATGCTTTTGTTGCAACAAATTCTCCGCCATTGAACATTTTGGAATACACAATTTACTTCCTTTGAACAACAAGCCTTGTTGTAGTATGAAAATCCATCCATTGACTTCTATCTCTCAAAAATGGATTATGACATGCTTCATGCGCTTATTTAAAATATGAATCTTAAGAATACATATATTTGAGATGTTCTAATCCAATAACACTCACTTGGAACTCCTGCAAAATTAAACATCTTCTGCTCAAAGCATCTACAACCTTGTTAGAGCTTCCACTAATATGCTTTAATACAAAATTAAAATTCTTCATGTATTCTACCCATTTAGCGTGTTTCTGATTTAATTACTCTTTCTTAGTGATAAACTGTAAAGCATGATTGTCAAAATGTAAAACAAACTCTCTATACATGAGGTAATGCCTCCATTTCTTCAAAGCTTGGATTACTGCATATAATTCTTTATCATATGTGGAGTATTTATGTTTTACATAATTTAGTTTTTCACTGAAATATGAAATTGGCTTGTCATCTTGACTCAATACATCTCCAACTTTTGTCCCACTAGCATCACACCTAACTGTAAACACTTTGTTGAAATATGTGATAGCTAAGATAGGTCTCTTAGTAATCTTTTCCTTCAACAATTAGAATCCTTTTTATGTTGCCTCTGTCCATCTAAATGGTTGTTTTTCCTTCTTTACTATTTCTAGTATTGCAGCACAAATACCACTAAAGTTTATTATAAATTTTCTATAGAAACTTGACAACCCACAAAAACTTTTGACTTCAAATATGTTTCTTGGAGACAACCACTCTTTAATTGCTTCCACTTTCTCTGGATCCATCTTTAATCCCTCTTGTGAAATCACAAATCCTAAATAAACCAATTATTTTTTCACAAAGAAACATTTCTTCAAGTTTATTAAGAGTTTCTCTTGATGTAGTTTCTTTAGAACCAAATTCAAGTTCCTAACATGTTCCTCTCTAGTTTTTCTAAAAGCAAGAATATCATCTAGATAAAAAATGAAAACTTTTCCTATGAAGTCCTTAAGCACTTCATTCATAAGTCTAATGAAAGTACTAGGTGCATTAGTTAAACCAAAAGGCATAACCAAACACTTATATAATCCATTGTTTGTCTTGAAGGTTGTTTTCCACTCATCACCTTCCCTCATTCTAATATGATGATATCCACTCTTTAAATTTATCTTTGAAAAATATTTGGCACCACTTAAACAATCCATCAAATCATCCATTCTTGGTAAAGGAAAACGATACCTGATGGTGATTTCGTTTATGGCTCTAGAATCTGTGCACATTCTCCATTCTCCTCCTTTATTGGGACTCAAAACTTTAGGTACAACACAAGGACTCAATATTTCTCTGACCAATCCCTTGTTCAACAGTTCTTGTACTTGTTTGTTGGTATCTTCATTTTCTGCTAGAGTCATTTTGTAAGATGCTTTGTTTGGAAAACTAGCTCCAGGAATTAGATTGATATGATGGATAATACTTCTAATAGGTGGTAGTTCATTAGGAAAATCATCAACTACAATATCCACATACTCCTCTAACAATTTATGAACTTCAGTAGGTAAATCATCTATCCTTGTGTTGGTTAAAACAATCCTAGGTTTTCTAACAACAACAAAACTTACCTCTTCATCTTGCACATGCTTCATAAATTCTTTTTTAGTGACCAACAACAATTTTGGACTTGTTTTCTCCACTACCCTCTCATCTTTAAGAGGACTAAGAGTATGTATTTTGCAGTCTTTCTCAAATGTAAAAGTATTCTCTCTTCCATTGTACATCACATTTCTGTCATATTTCCACAGTGTGCCCAACAACACATGACAAACATCCATTGGAATAAAATCACATAGAATCCGATCCTTATAATTTCCAATTCGGAAATCAACTCTGCACTGTTCATTCACCATACTTGATTCCATTTTTGCATCCAAGAAACTTTATATGGTATAGGATGCATCTCCTTCTGCAATCCTAACTTCTCAACCATTTCCACGGAAACCAAATTATCAATACTACCATTATCAATAATCAATTTGCAACACTTACCTTTTGATTTACACATTGTTCTAAACAGATTTTTCCTTTGTGTTGGCTCATGTACTTCCTTTCTTGATTTCAGTAAAATTCTCCTCATCAATAAGGCTTCTCCTGCCTCTAGAACTTTAATATTCTCCTCAGGTACTCTTGGCTCATTTTCTGCTTGTGCAATCTGGACATTCCCTTGCCTTGTAGCATTCTATGGAAAATCACATCACATATGGCCTATATTACCACATGTATAACATATGATTTCATATCCTCTACCTCTTCCTTGGCCTCTCTGAAAATATCTTCTTCCTCTGAAGTCTCTTCCTCTTCCTCTTAAGGATTGTTCTTGCTGATTTGATGTATCAACTTCTTCCTTTTGAGCTGAAAACTTATTCTTCCCAACTTGTTGTCCCTTACCTCTATAAGCTTGAAATTTCCCTTTTCCTGAATTATTTCTTCTATTTAGTTTCTCTTCCACCTTTAAGGAACATTGGTATGCCTCCTCCACTGTATTTGGTGATAAGAGACTCAATTCATATTGAATTTCTAGTTTGGTACCATTCATAAACCTTACTACCTTATCAAAACTATCCTCAGTATAACCAACTCTAATGTTTACCTTGTAAAATTCCTCGGTGTACTCTCTAACAGTTAACAATATTTGTCTCAGAGTTTTCGTCTGTCTATACAAGGTAAGCTGATATTCTTTAGGTAAGAATTTACCTTTCAACTTTGCAACCATTCTATCCCAATTTCTGATTGGTTGTTTATTATTTCTCTTTTTTCTCTACTTGAGCACCATCCCACCATAACAAAGCATGTCTCTTCATATTTTTGAATGCAAACTTCACCTTCTTCTCATCAGGAAACTCATCATAATCAAAGTGTTTGTCTAACACATTGATCCAATGAACCAATTATTCCAGATTTAAACTTCCATTGTATGAAACTATCTTTGTTCTGGACTTTGAACTACCTCCCATAACTACTTTTAATAATTTGAGTCCAAGGTTTTATTATATTGCTTCTTCTTCTTCTATGTCACCCTCTTCCTCAGCTTCATTGGAATCACCTTCTTCGGGATCTCTTCTTCCATCATTTATTAAGGCCTCAACTTCTACAGGTAGAGATCTCATTTCCTCCATCACCTCTTCATTTGCAATGGGTATACCTCTATGACCTCCTCTGCCATGTCCTCTTCAGAATTGAAATGCCATTTCAGATTGAGAACTACTACAATCTTGAATCCCTCTTGCTTCTATCAATGGAAGAGGTGAGAAATAAATTCTCCCTTTTATACACTTATAGGAAACACAATATTCCTACTCTGATACCACTTAATGCAAATGTTGCCAATAAAACCTTACATTATACCCACATAATTATATTTTACCTGCAGGTCTACAGGAACCATTAGATCTAAGATCTATGGTGGATTTTATAACAAATATTCCAAATTTTAACCAAAGTTTAAACCCACACAACTCTTTAAAAATTTAAAACCAAATTTAAATGTTTATACATATGGTCTATCCACTAGATTCCAAATGCAACAAACAATATTTAATGGGATTTCAGCCCCATTCTAATAATTAACCTCCCAGCTTATGCTATCACCAAAATTGATATGAGTCATCCGATGGTGGATCGGACTCCGAACTTGCAACCAAAACTCGCTTTGATAAAAAAATTGGGCCCAGTTCCCCGTGTTAACCTTCATGCATGTGTTATGACTGATATTCTTTTAAACCGTTGATCCCATCCTTGGATCGTTCCAAGCCGCACGATCATTGTATATTTCTATCCCTATGGTTTAACAATATATTTAACTATTTTGACTTAGAACATAGGTTAAATAATGGGATTTAAAACTAAAATAATCATAGGTTTGTTCCACAAAGAAATTGATGATGATCCCACATGGATGTTACCATATAAAACTTAAAGTTTTGCAGCGATGTATTTATCCAAATCATGCAAATTGGTTCCAAGGGTTAATAATTTAAAATGAACTTCAATTTCATTGATTCGACAGTTCAGAAGTCTGTCAATCTTCTCCTTTATTCAAGAAAACAACCTTTTCTCTCTTAACCCTCAACCACACCAAATAAAAAAGCCTCGATGGGATTAAATATACAAAGATTCTGGTTATCAGATGCACAATATTTGGATCGAGCCCCTTATTCCACTCTAGATCCTATACATTAGCCTAAGAATGAAAACAAACTCTAACTATGTTACAAAGAAGGATTCAAAATCTTAGACCATTATTTACTTTGACTTCTAATTTCAATTAAAAACAAAAAAATAATTAATAGAACCAACTCTCTTTGGTAAAACTTGAATTTGACTTCCAAAACCAAATGATGACTTCTTTCTTTGAGCTCTTGCTCTTGCATCAAAATCCTTATATAAGCCTATGCATGTATCCTCCTATCAGATGCAAGATCATATTAGCATGGGCTTGCAGGGAAAACCGGCCATCATGGTACCCCGGGATGACAATTTTGTCTCCATGGCCAAACCCTCCATGCCTTCTATTTATGAAGTGATTCGAGGTTTCAACTACCAGTCCTTGTTCATTAATTTATTTCTACTCAGGATCAGGATGAGGTGCGACGACTAGGGGGTGGCCACGTGCTACTATTGGATTCGACGTTGAATGAGCACAGTGATTTTGAGGCCGTTGAAAGCGGTTTGGACCCACACCGCTTTTGGGCTTGAAACTCACCACCTTCCGCCACGTATTTCTCTCGCAATACCATGGTTTATGTTTCATCCCACTCAAGAATTTTAACGCCTAAGCATGTTGTGGCCCCAATAAGAAGCGTGGTCGTTGAGATGAGTGGGATCTGTGATCTGGGCACACCTATTAAATTTAGCACCACCTCTAAAGTTTATCCGTCCGCGAACTCTAGGATCCATTAAAACATGCATGGAGATGGCACTAATGGTTTTTCTTTGTGCAAACAAAGGACTTGCCTGGCCTACAAAAACTACAAAGACCCATGGCAACTTCATGTGATAACATATTCCATAAGAGAACATGAAATACTCTCTCTCTCTCTCTCTCTACATTGGTAGGATCATTACTCCCAATTGACTATCAATGTATTGATAGAAGTCCCAAATTCCTTTGAAATGCAAAGATGTAGGAGTTTCACTGATAAACTATGTTAAGGTCCTAACCCGCACATAGGTAGATCAATGTATTTGGATGTAATAAAGGTCAATATTAATAAGGCCTTTCAATAAAATAGAATAAGGCAGATGTAAGAAGACCTAATAGAAGCTTCCTCTTCTAGAAGGATCTTCCTCTAGATGCTTCTCTTAATAGACATATTTAGTATAAATAAGGGTTGAGGGTATGAGAACCCTAACTTGGAGATTATTGTAACAGAGCGTTGCTCAACTAGAGGTTGCCCCCTCGAAGAGGCCTGTGAACATTGTTTTTTGAATCAAAGTGTTATTTCTATTGCTATTTCGTATATCATTTCTATGAATTGTGAAGATTATGCTGGATATTTTACTGTTATTCTGCCATTTATAGCATTTTATCTCTTTTCTGCATATTTTATATATATGGTATCTTGCAAGCGGTATCAGAGCACTTTCCTTGGTAGAAATTGTGGGTATTTTTTTTCAGGGTAGAGACGTATTCCGGCGTCTTTAAGCCACAAAGATCTGTCATTACGCGCATAAACCCGTGATTGAGGGATTCATACATGCAAAAAATATAATTGGTTCTTAAGCGCACATCTGTTGGCCACCCTTGTAACCCTTGTCGGTACCCTTTCGAGTGGTAGCGCATCAGACAACACCTATGTACGGATCGGCCTAGATTTCCTGAAGCCCTCTTTAGATAAACCTATAGGCCGCCGGACTACTATAGTGTCACCAAGAACAACATTCGGGAAGATACTCTCTAGTACCTGGGTAGTCGGGTAGTATGGCTAAGGGTACGGTCTATCCTCCTTAGTTAGTTCCATGAGATATTGGGTCGAGTACTACTGTTGGACCCCGCACGTATATCAGAGAGCTATAACATAGGGCAAACCCTTGTCTGTAGAACCCTTGAATACCTAACCCTTGGGGAACATAAACATAAACATAAACAAATTAAACTAGCAAGATCTATTGTCGCACATCTGTGTTCGGGTTGCTAAGTAAATACTCTCTGGTTCAGAATTTGGGGATTTCAGCACTGCAGCATTCTTCAGACCAAAGTATAACCCCACAGCTATAAAAAAAAAAAGTAAAAATAAAAGTCTGGAAATGTTTTCACCATTATTTGGGACCTATTCCATTAGATTCATCTCTTCTCCCTTATCGCATTCATCCATATCATTTTTCTGCAAAAATTTCTGACCTCGCCCCTTCCCTTTCCAGTTCACCCATCCTCATGGCCCATACCCATAGCCAAGAACTAGAGTCTCACTTCAACACCTTGCAATCTGGTTTCCTCGAGACCCAACTAGAAGTGCAAGAACTCATTGCTACTATTGCCTCCCATGATGCATCCATAAATGCATCTGTAAATGTAGTCGTGCAGTCCGCAATGGTGGAAGTCAAACATGAACTGACCATCTAGATTGAATCTGTCTTTGCATCACTCTGCACCAAACTCAAGATCCCTACCGATGACTCTTTTCCTGATGCACATAAAAAGACTGAAGGTGAAACTTCTTCCCATTCCTTTCAACCCCATCACTTTCAACGGGACATACACCTTCCGCGGGTGGATGTAACCAAATTTGATGGCTTGAACCCCACTGGTTGGGTCACCCAAATGGAACATTATTTCTCTCTCTACAACATTACAGATGACTTGGCCAAACTCTGGTATGGTGTTCTCCATCTAGATCAAGAACGTTGGCAATGGTGGAAATGCAGAAAAACTTCCCGTCAAGGGTATATTGCTTGGACCCAATTTGTGGCTGAGCTTTATGAACGCTTTGACACTGACACCAACCATTTGGGTTGTTTGACGAAATTGAAGCAATCAGGCATAGTAGAAGACTTCATAGTTGTATTTGAGTGTCTGGCTTTTTGAATAGAGGGCATGAATGATTCTTTCTTTCGAGAGTGTTTTATCAATGGCCTCAAGGAGGAGATTCGGGCCCATGTCCTCATGGCTCGACCTACAACTTGGGTGGAGGCTACCAAAAAAGCTAAAAAAGCACAACAAATTTTTTCCTCTCAAAACCATAAGCCTTCCTTTATCCCTCGCCCTAAACTAGTAAACCCCACTACTCCCTCCGCCCCATTAAAAATCGAAAAATTGACCAGGGATGAAATGGTTGAACGCCAACTCAAAGGCCTCTGTTATAATTGTGATGAAAAATATTTCCGAGGCCACAAATGTAAGGAACAAAAGATTTTTATGGCCATCTTTGAGGATATTCCGGAAGAAGATGTTGACACTCCCCTTAGGCCCGAGTCCCCAGAAATCACTGACATCAACCCTCCCTCCAACCCTCCCGAAGTAGAACCGATCATTTCCCTGAATGCTCTCACTGACTTCTCTACCCCCTAAACCCTCAAGTTAATCGGTTACATCAAGCACCGAAAGGTCATCATTCTGGTTGATAGTGGCAGCACCCACAATTTTATTCATCGCCGCATTGCCCAAGAAACCCATTGCTACATCCATGCTATCAACAATTTCCACATCATGGTTGCCAATGGTGGTTCTATGAAATTTGGCGGGCGCTATGAAAATGTGCGTCTCCAAATCGGTGACTACCACCTAAAATCCCATATGTTTTCTATTGACATGGGTGGTTGCGACATTGTGTTGGGTGCAGACTGGCTAAGGACTTTGGGTCCCATTCTCATGGATTTTCAGAACTTAACCATGCAATTCAACCAAGGAGGCCACCAATATAAATTTTAAGGCATCACTGTTGGTTCACTTGAGGTCATCAATTTTCATCGCATGGAAAAACTGCTCAAAAAAGGTCATTCTGGTGTCATTGCCCAACTCCACGCCATACAAGCCACAGAGACCCCACCAGTGCCCCAAGACCTCCAAGCCCTCCTTTATAAACATCAAACAGTATTTTCCACTCCACAAGGACTCCCTCCTTCCCGCAGTGTCCATGATCATTCCATTCCCCTTGTCCCATGAAGCCTCCCCCCCAATATACGTCCATATCGCCACCCCTTTGCACAAAACAATGAAATTGAAAAAATGGTCCAGGAACTCCTTATTTTCAGCGTCATCCATCCTAGTACGAGACCTTACTCCTCTCCAGTCATCATGGTACTAAAGAAAGAAGGTTCTTGGAGAATGTGTCTTGACTTTCGTGCTCTCAACAAACTAACCATCAAAGACAAATTTCCCATTCCTGTCATTGATGACCTCCTGGATGAATTGAGTGGCGCCCAATTTTTTACCAAACTTGATCTTCGCTCGGGCTATCACCAGATATGTATGAAAGAGGCTGACATTCCCAAAACTGCCTTTCGTACTCATGAGGGTCACTATGAATTTTTGGTCATGCCCTTTGGTTTGTGTAATGCCCCCTCCACCTTCCAAAGCCTCGTGAAAAATGTCTTCCGCCCTTTTCTCCGTCATTTTGTCTTAGTTTTCTTTGATGATATACTCATCTATAGAAAAACCTGGACATACCATCTTACTCATGTGGATCAAGTCTTCCGCCTACTCTCTCAACACCAACTTTTCCTGAAACAATCCAAATGTGCTTTTGGTGCCTCAGATGTAGAATACTTGGGTCATCTGGTGGGAAAGGATGGTGTCAGGGTGGACCCAAAAAATATTGAATCTATGCAAGACTGGCCACACCCAAAGACTCTCAAAAGCTTGCGTGGATTTTTGGGCCTCACAGAGTATTATCGCAAGTTTGTTAATAACTACGGAAAGATTGCAACACCTCTCATGACTCTTCTCAAAAAGAACTCTTTCACTTGGACTCCAGCAGCTGCTCAATCTTTTCAAACCTTGAAGACGGCCATGTGCACCACTCCGGTTCTAGCCCTTCCCAACTTCATAAAGACATTTTTTTTGGAATGTGATGCCTCAGGGAAAGGAATCAGCGCTGTCCTTATGCAAGAGGGTCGACCTTTGGTCTTCACTAGCAAGCAACTGTCTAAAAAGAATATGGGCAAACCCATTTATGAAAAAGAAATGTTGGTGATTCTGCATGCCATTGATTTGTGGTGTCCGTATCTCTTGGGGAAACGCTTCCAAATTAAGACAGACCATCAAAGCCTCAAGTACTTTCTGGAACAATGCATTTTCTCCCAGGAACAACAAAAATGGGTGACTAAGATATTTGGATATTATTATGAGATCATTTACAAGAAGGGAAAAAACAATGTCGTGGAAGATGCACTATCTCGAAAATATGAAGACGAAGGATCCCTTTTTTCTCTTTCCTTCATTGTACCCGATTGGCTCCAAGCTATGCGCAAGGAATGGATTCAAGATACCAAACGTTCACATGTGATCCAACCACTGTAGAACAAGGCTCCAGCCCCCCTAGGGTACTCCTGGCTCCAGGATGAGCTTCGATACAAAGGCTGCTTGTATTTAAGTAAACAATCCAAGCTCAAATCCATGGTGCTTTTTGAGCTTCATGCTACACCCACAGAGGGGCACTCAGGGTTCACCAAAACATATGACCGAGTCAAACATTCTTTTTTCTGGGATGGTATGAAATAGGAAATCTGTAAGTTTGTCGCTGAATGTGAGGTGTGTCAACGCAACAAGGGAGAAACAGTCAAATCTCCAGGCACCCTCCAACTGCTTCTGATTCCCCCTGCTATTTGGAAGGATATCTCTATGGACTTTATTACAGGCTTACCCAAATCGGGGAATAAATCAGTCATAATGGTGGTGGTGGATTGTCTTTCCAAGTATGCTCATTTTTGCGATCTTCCCCACCCATTTACTACATCCATGGTGGCTCAAATTTTCATGGAATAGGTCTTCAAGCTTCATGGCATGACGCACTCTATTGTTTCCAATCAAGACCCAACTTTCACAAGCAATTTTTGGCAAGATTTATTTAAGCTACAAGGCACACAATTGCATCTCAGCTCATCTTATCATCCCCAAACAGATGTTCAAACGAAAGTTGTCAACAACTGTTTGGAAAAATATCTGAGGTGCTTTGCCTCTGAAAAACAACACCAGTGGTCTCAATGGTTACCCCTCGCTGAATGGTGGTACAAGACTACATACCATACAGCCATTCGCATGACTCCTTTTGAAGTAGTATATGGAAAGAAGCCACCTTCAATTCTCTCATACTTATCGGGTACCTCGAAGGTCCAGGCGGTTGACCAAACACTTACAGTCCAAGAGGATATCCTTCGTACCCTTAAAGAGAACTTGGTCATGGCACATAATAGAATGAACCAACAAGCAGATCAAGGTCGCTCTGAATGTCAATTTGCAGAAGGGGATCAGGTGTTTCTGAGACTGCAACCACATAAGCAAACTTCCCTCAAGGCCGAGCATTGTCAGAAGCTAGCACCCAAATTTTATGGCCCTTACATAGTTCTCAAGCATGTGGGACAAGTCACATATCAATTAGCTCTGCCCAGTCAGTCGAAGCTACATCCTTTTTTTCATGTTTCATGCTTGAAGAAGGTGATTGGAACTAGGTGCCAAATTCAAACCAACCTTCCATAGTTAGCTGAAGAAGGATCCATTTGGCTACAACCAGAAGCAGATTTGGATCAGCGTGAGCATCGCCTGTGGCATAGAACCTTCAAGGAAGTGCTAGTACAGTGGAAAGATATGACTCCAGTAGATGCCACTTGGGAACCAACTACCATTCTGCAACAATTTCCACATCTCAAGCCTTGAGGACAAGGTTGTTTTTAAGGGGGTGGACATGTTAAGGTCCTAACCTGCACATAGGTAGATCAATGTATTTAGATGTAATAAAGGTCAATATTAATAAAGTCTTTCAATAAAATAGAATAAGGTGGATGCAAGAAGACCTAATAGAAGCTTTTGCTTCTAGAAGGATCTTCCTCTAGATTCTTCTCTTAATAGACATATTTAGTATAAATAAGGGTTGAGGGTATGAGAACCCTATCTTGAAGATTATTGTAACAGAGCGTTGCTCAACTGGAGGTTTCCCCCTCGAAGAGGCCTGTGAACATTGTTTTCTGAATCAAAGTGTTATTTCTATTGCTATTCCATATGTCATTTCTGTGTATTGGGAAGATTATGCTGGATATTTTACTGTTATTCTGCCATTTATAGCATTTTATCTATGTTCTTCATATTTTATATATCTGGTATCTTGCAGAATATAGAGGCCAGGGTTTGTATGGACTTGAGGAAAAAGGAGTTTCAAGTGTTATATCTTTGTAATATACTTAAGTATTTATAGAAATAGTACTTCAAAAAATATTTGTTGACACTAAATAATGAGGATAGACTGCACCATTAGCCATACTAAATGATTCCCTAGTACACGAGAGACATCTCCTTAAGTTTTGTTCTCGATGTACTATAGTAATGGGGAAATTATGTAATGTTGTTTTTAGTTATTTATAAATGGATTTCGATATACCCTAGGTTATGTGGAATAAAATTAGATATATATGTGTTTCCTAATGCAATACTACTCGAAGGGGTACCACTAGAGGTTACAAGGGTGCCTAATGAAGTTTTAGGTATAAATGGATTTTGATATACCCTAGGTTATGTGGAATACAATTACATATATATTTGTTTCCTAATGCAATACTAGTCGAAGGGGTACCACTAGAGGTTACAAGGGTTCCTAATTAGGTAACATGACTTGTATTTTCTTTATTGTATTCTTCCCTACCCATAGGTTTACCAACCAAACAAGATATATTTGTGTTATTGTTAGATGTTGTTACATGTCTCTAACCTTTAAAAAAGTTCTATTAAAATTTCGAGGAATGTTGGGTCAAGAAAGGGCAGTGATACTACTTGTAGTGCTCATTAGCCCTTAGACTTGAAACATGAACCAGGTATACAGAGATTATAACTGTACAAAACTAGATACATGAGATAAATAAGATGAAATATGTGAAATATACTCTTCTATTATAATAATCAAAAGAAAAAAAGTAATGTTTAATTGCATGTTAAGGTGTGGAAAACTTTCACTATGAAAATTTGCAAATACAACAATACTCGACAAAACATTCCATAGCCTCTTATCTCTTTAAATATATTCTTATTAACAAAACCATAAATACTTGTGGTTCCATCATTAATCAATACCAACTAAATAATGGGACTTATTTAATGAAGAGTAGATAAAATTTTAAGGATCCATGCTTATGTTAAAGTATATAAACCTTAACGAATCTTATTGATTCTTGAAATTCCAACTATAAAATGTTTAACAATATTTTTGTTAAAATATTCAAATTTCTAAGTGTTTTATATAGCTTCTAGAAACGTTTGGTGATTTTTAGAGTAAAATAATGTTACCCTATATTATTTGCATTAACCACTTTTGGAAAAAATGAAAATTGGATTATCGTTTTTTTGAAAATAAAAACATGGAAAATTAGCCAATGGGAAAATTTTATTCCCTAAAATTTCCCCTAATAAAGAGGAAAATTTTACATTTAATAACTATGCACTGCAATCTAATGAGTCTTACTCAAATAGGATGGATTCATACACTAAATGAGTAAATCCTAGGTATCCTAACTAGGGAAGTTAGGGTAGGAATGTAACAAGCCCACTATTGGCCCTTGACCAAGTTTTGAGGAACACTTGGTCATATTTCACTATTTTGGGACTTCGACAGCTTGTCAAAGATGGAGTGCAACGCGAAGTGGAAATCATGGAAGCTAGACCCCTTTTTGGGTCCTTTTTTGGTTTTGGGGGATAAGGTAATGGGAAAGGGATGTCAGCCGATGGGTTTACCCACACTTAGGCCCACTGTTGTATGTATAAATAGATGTATAGGTGAAGTAAGTGAAAAGGGGGNATGTGATCGAAGAGTTGCGAGTTGTGCTAAGTTCTCTTAATGATTGCAAATTCTTTGTGCATACTGTAAGAGACTAAGTACAAAATATTGTAGAAGGCTCTGTGCTTTTAGCGCAAGGAAGAAGGATCTAGCGAGTTGCGCAGATCTTCTGTCCTATGCGAAGAGGGATTTGGATGGCTCTGTGTTGTAACCTAATTAATTGAAGCTAATAAATAAGAAGACTTTGTGGACGTAGCCCCAGGGTGGGGGTGAACCATGGTAAATATATGTGTTGTGCTCTGTGCCTCGACCTAATGTGTTTCTCTCTTCCTTTTCTAAGTGCTTTGATGTGTTTACATAGATCTATTTATGCTTTATGCTTCTGAGATATGAATGAATGTTAGATCTGGTATGCAAGATTCTTAGTTCTTGATCTGCCGAACCTAATCTATCTTGTTGTGGCTAAGTGCTGAGTTATCTAAGATCTAAGTACATATTGCGATGCTCTGTGCTATCTACAAAGTATCATAAGGGTTGAATATTGATGAATAA
The DNA here is from genome assembly GCA_009831015.1 of Picea engelmannii. Classification (NCBI taxonomy): domain Eukaryota; kingdom Viridiplantae; phylum Streptophyta; class Pinopsida; order Pinales; family Pinaceae; genus Picea; species Picea engelmannii. The sequence continues at coordinate 622,280 of ML809253.1, read as the reverse complement.
TCTATGCTAGGTGATTGCTAAGATTTATAATCACAGATCTGTGTCCTAGCTAAGGTTGCAGACACCTAAGTCTTGCAACCACCCCTCCCTCTACTTCGGGTGAGACTTCCTCTTCTTCGCAGGTGTTGCCAAAAGGGCTGGTAGTTAGGGTTTTTTTGGTGTGTTGTTGTAGCGTTGAACCCTGGGTCTACCCCTGTGCCAACAAATGGTTCTGTTGTCGGGATCTGAAACTATGATTGCTAGGAACTAAGAAAAATAAGCTTTGTGCAAAGATTCTTCCTGAAATTGTGAAAGCTCTGTGTGTGGATATATGCCCTAGTGCGCAGTGATCCACTTGATCTGAAAAGATTTGTGTTGAAGAAGGAAGGACAGATCTGAAGGAAAGAAGTAAGATCTGCAAGAAAAGAGGTTGATAGTGAAGAAAAGAAGTAATATCTGTAAGCTCTGTGCTCTGATAAAGGTAAGAATAGTTAAAAGTTCTTAGATCTAGAAGCTTTGTACCCTGTAGAAGTAAGATAAGTGAATTTGTTTGTTTCTAGAGCATGGATCTAGGTATGTTTGATAGATTCTATCCTAGCTTAAAAACTAGGCCATTAATAGATGAAATAAATTTTGATATGAATAGGTCCGATAAGTATAATGATAGATATGTTATAACTATGCATAGAAAGAATGCTTGGACTAACAAATGGATGCAGGATCCTAGAAATAATCAATTGTAGGCCAGACACTATGACCCTAGGAAGTAGTACAAGAAGAGTTGGGGATCATTGAAGAGAAAGAGAGGATTACCTATTTGTTACAATTGCAGAAGACTAGAACATCTTATTAAGGAATGCCCTAGGAGAAACCCTAGTTGCCTCTATTGTAAGGCTATGAACCATGAAGTACTAGATTACCCTATAATGATTGCTAGACTTGAAAAGATGAGTATGGAGCAAGCAAACTCTGAAGGAGATCAAGAGACTAAGATTATAGAAGAACCCCATAAAGAATCAGAGATTATGTTACTAAAAATGAAAGAAACCTTGGATGAACATAAAGATGCCAGTTTGTCATGGATATTCAAATAAAAGGAGAAAATCGAAGTAAGAATAGGAGACTTCGACATTGACTTTGCTTTGGATGAGGGAACACAGATGAACATTATGACAGAAATTACTTGGGAAACCCTAGGAAGGCCTGCTATAGTTCCTTCACTAGAAAAAATAGGGTTGTTTAAAGGAAAAATGGTAACCCTATGTGGCAGGATTACCCAAATAACTATGAGTACCCATGGAGCTTCGACAGAGGGATAATTCAATGTTATTAAATTTATTGAGGACCATGCCCAATTTCCAGGTTTGTTAGGCAAGATCTAGATTGAAAAAGACCAGATCCAAAGAAAAGAAGAAAAGGAATCCCTAGAACAGAAGAAGCAAGAACTCATGGAATTTATGACTAGAAGGATCGCCTACTTGATGGAAGAACAAAAGAATATATATAAGCTATTGAACACTAGGGAATTGGATGTCAAAGCTATAAGAGCATTAGAGGAACCACAGAAGACCGAAATACCTAATCCATATAATGAAGGAGTATTACCCTTGGATCTGAAGAAAGAATCTCAGCATCGCGAAGTGACTATGTCGAGAGAAGATAAGAATCAGAATGGAAAAAGGATGATCAAGATGAAGCTCACTGGGAAGAAGGCTAGGAAGCTAAGTAAGAAGAGAGCCAATATCGAAAAGTTACAAAAGATTCTAGAGGAAACTTCCTAGAAGGAAAAATCACAGGAATTGAGCTTCGTCGGGATATCAAAACAATGACGTATGACACTTCGTCATGGCGAAGCAATATAGTCATTGGATCGATATAATCATTTGACTTCTTCCCCAAATGTCTATAAAAGCATTAAAGGATCACCACCAGACCATTGGACCATGCCATAACAGATGGATCAACGCTCATGGAAGCTTCATACATATTGCAAGAAGACCGTCGATGAATTTCCTATTTATCTCGTTGTGTCATGCCCGAAGAAACGTTTAGCCAACTGAAAATTCGAAGCCCGCAGAACTAGTGATTGTCTACAGTGATCATTGCAAGCATATTGTTCATCCTAGTGCATTATTTTGATATCATTGTGACCCTAATTATCTTTCCCAAGTGAGTATGTTCGACAAGCTCACCGCACTTGAGGAATCCATCACAGAGGTCCTTCTCGATTTAATGACTAAGAGATTCATGTCAGAAAGAAGAATGTCCACTAGAATCAAAGCATCATCGACAAGAGGAGTGAAAGCCTCCCTGTCAACTGCTCGAGTAGGAACATCTCGAGCCAGCACAGAGAGAAGAACTAAGCATAAGGATGACATAGCCAATGCGAAGTTAGTGCCATCCATCCTACCATATTACATACCCCCTCTGAGTGATGAGATTAACAGGGAAAGTGTCCCTAGAGACTTTGAATACACCCTAGTCACTGCATATCTACCAAAAGGAGTACGCACCTACCGCGCAGATCAAGACAAAGTTACTGCGTTGAAGTTTTGCAACTTCAACCTAGGGGACCATAAAGTTTACAGCATGCTCGACCCGTGTAAGTACTTGATGAGAACTAAGGGCAAGAATTCAAAGCTCATCCCTCAGCAATGGATGATGAACCTCATGCAGTCTAATTTGCTCAACGTTATGAAAATACTGCACTTCGGTAGACACCAAGAGGTGAAAGCTTGTGTAAAATTGTTGCTAGTAAGTTACCACAGAGGATACCTATGGTTAGATAGTCGCATAGCTATTTATCTGACGTTGATCAATAGGATCACTAGGCTTAGCATGCAGGGCCCTGATCCCCATGAGTACTATCCTAGAAATAATGCATACCACACTCTTGCACAGAAGATCAAAGAAGCCTATGGCGATGTTGAGAAAGGCATGGGAGGCTACAAGATAGCTTCTATTGAAAGTGGCGCAGTGTGCCTCGCATGCCAACTAATCACAGGGAAGTTGGTATGCAAGAATCAACCAACACAAGTATCTAGATTTGTATTTGACCTTGCAGGAAAGTGCACAGAGGGACTACAGATGAACTGGTTGAAGTACTTGGTGAATCAACTGGAGATTATCTGCAGAGAAGCCCAAGATCAGGGGCATGAATTCCATTTTAGCTGGCTCTTGATAGTGATCGCTTTTGTTGCATGGGAGCTATTGAAAGTGATGCAGGAGCATCGTAAGCAACCAGCCAAGTGAGCATGAAGGCAGAAGACAGCTAGAGGAGTGCAACACACATTTTTCAGATTTTGAAATATTTTTGAAAGATTAAGAAGCGGATATTCATGTAGTATCTAGAAGCGTACTTGCATTTATATCTGGTTGTTGTAAACAGATCGTGAGAGATTTGCTTTCATCTAACAATGTAAAAGGAATTTAAGCCCGGTTAATGAAAGTAGGTAGGTTTGAATTAATAGATTAGACAGTTTAGAAGAGTAGGATGGAAAACGGATATAGACACCCTCACATTTGTATCATACTAGTGGTCGTAACATTATCAACATTGAGAGCTATAGCATAGAGTTGAAAAGAAGAATCCATGTACAGGAGCTTTGAATTAATATATGAAGCTTTGAATCAGATTTCATGGTGTTATGATGTTTTCTGTTTATACATGGTGAATGGTATGCTTATAGTTGTTTTATTCTCTTTGTTATGCATTTGTTATGAGGTTATGTTGTGTATGTATGATTTCATGTTGAATGTTTGAAGTCTGAGAGAGAGAGAGAGAATGACTTTCAATTGTTTCTCTTCCTAAGTGAGAGAAGTTCCTGCAAAGGGTGCAGTGAAACATCTACAAGGTGTGTGTTGACAAGGGTTCTAATTTTTATCTCAGAAAGCTCAGGAGAGATATCATTGTTCTCATTCCAGCAGAAGTGCAGGTGAAGCACAGAAGTTGTGCAAGGTGTGCACAGGTTAGTCGAGACCTTAAACTTATCAACTAAGGTTGAAAGGTCAGGAACTTCTATTGCAAAAGGTGCACAGAGTCGAAGAATCAAATACTGAGGAGAATTTGGGAGATTGTCGCAAGGAGTGCATACAAGATTCCTCTTAAGGCTCAAGGTTGCAATTGAAATCTCAAGAGGGTTAGTGCCTTTGAAGTGTTAAAAGGAAGAGGGAGCGAAGTCGCTTTACATAAGCCAAGTTTAGACGAGGAACACTGGTTCATTTCACAGAAGTTGTCAAGGAAGGAACGAGTGGGTGAAATGCTCTGCGGAGAACTCACGAAGTTGTGAGGACCTTGGGATTCTGTGAAGCTGCAAGGAGGTTAAGCATTGGATGAATCCACCCTTCGGGAGGTAAGACTCAATGTGGACCATTGATTATGATAGTGGAGCATCAGATCATTTTGGGGATTCAGAATTTGTAAGACCAGAGTGTAAGACAAGATCCTTGTTCACTCTAACTCCCAAATCGCGAAAAGATTTGTTAAGTGAAGAGTTTCGGGATTTCGGTAATTCAGGATTCAGAATACCAGGAATCCTAAAGACAGGGAGCTAGGAGCCTTTGCATTGAAAACCCCAAAGTTGCGAAAACCTAGAATATCCTTGAAGTGGCATTTCATTTTTCCGGGGATGGAGGTTTCGACATTCCTGTTGACAAGGATTCAGGGCACTTCACATAAAAAACCCTGGAGTTGCGAAATGCAAAATATTGTGAAGAAGCGTTTCAGCATTTCAGTGTTTTTGGGTTCAGGAACCCGAGAAGACAGTGGTTTGGGATAGAGATTTTTGAACCCCCGATACCCGGAAGCCCAAAATAACGTGGGCGTTGATTTCATAGAACGCACCATTTCAAAATTTGGGGTATCGAAGTGGTAAGGGAACGACAGTTGAAGGCTGGTTCAAGTCCCAAAATCCAGGAAGAGTGACAGGTGGCAAGAATCCACGTCAGGGACCATGGACAGTTGAGAATACAGGTGGCATGTACTCGTTTCTAGGTAGTGTCAATACCCGTTGACTGTTTAGGGGTTTTGGAGGTTGAAGAGCTGGGAGCCTTGCGTCAGGATTTGTGAAATCGTGAAGTCCGAAACCATGAAAAGGAGAAAAGTTATGTTGGAAGCTAGTCTTTTTCTGAACACATCGGGATTCAGAATTTCAGTGTTTTCGAAGACAAGAGGTCGGATTTCTTTGCTCATGAATTCCCAGAGTCATGAAATGCAATACAACTATGGAGGAGGACGTGATCGAAGATTTTAGCACTTCATCATTTTGGGTTTCGGTGGGTTGAAGAGTAGGAACTCGACAACAAAAATTGTGAAATCGTGAAACCTGAAATCCCGATTTGGAAAAGGGCATGATCATATTATTGAGGTTAGGAGATTTGAGTGATGCTTTATGTTTGATCACGTGGGGCATACTCATAAGGACCTATGGATACACCATTGTGGGTGTGAGGGATTCCCTATGGGGAAATTCAAAGAGTAAATCAGACTCAGTAGGGAAGATTTAGAACGATCCTAAGCGGATCTTGGCCCGAGAGTTGGGGGTCTGTGCTAGTTGTGGTATTAGAGCCCAGAACAAGTTCTTTTTTTTCTGTAGTAGAGAAAAAAGGAACATTTTACAGCCATGTCACCGAGAAGAAGAGACAGGCCAATGCCAATGCTTGATCCAGCCATAGAAAGGGAAATGCATGAGTCATGTGCCAGGCTTGATGCCATGGATAAAACACAGAGGTGCATGGTTGACACTAGGGATATCAGCAAGGTTAACAGTGAAAACGATGCTGGAAATGAAGGAGAAGAAGATGCAGTCGAAGATGCTGCGGATGAATGCCTATTTAGGCTTGTTGCAAGGATAGTTGCCAGGGAAAAAATGGGCATTCCAGTGTATGAGGGAAACTTGGATGTTGAAGAGCTTCTAGACTGGATTAGAGATCTAGATAAATACTTTGACTATGAGGATGTCAAGGAAGACACGAAAGTCAAACATGTCATTACTAGACTTAAAGGGCATGCAACACTATGGTGGGATGAACTACAGGTTGATAGATGCTGCAAGGGCAAGAATAAAATCAAAAGCTGGGATAGGATGGTTACAAAGATGAAATCCAAATTCATACCCAAGGATTATGAAATCACTTTATTTTGGAGGATGCAAAATTTGAGACAGAAGCTGATGTCAGTGAAAGAATACACTGAAGAGTTCTACAAGATAAACACCAGAGAAGGTCATTGGGAAGGTGATGATGAAAAGGTTGTCAGATACATGAATGGTCTGTGGTATGACATTCAAGATGAGATGAGCATGATGACCCTTCAGACTGTAGAAGATTCTTATCAGATGGCTCTGAAAGCTGAAGAGAAGCTGAGCTGGAAACAAGGTCAAAGAGGCCAAGGAAGAATTCAAGCCAGAGGCAAACCAATTGTTTGAGATAGGACTTAGAAACCTAAAGAAGAAGGGAAGAAACCTCAAACTCAAAATAGGAGAGGTAGAAGTTCACAGAGAGGGCAGTATGCTAATAGAAACACTTTTCCTCAAGATAGAGGAAGAGGAAGAGGCAGAGGCGGTGAAGTAAAATGCTTTGTCTATGGAAAGATCAGACATAAATCCTATGAGTGTCCAGATAAGAAGAAAGATGGTGGTGAAACTCACATTGCTGAAGCTCAAGGACGAAATGTTGAGGTAGAAGATACTGAGGGCGGAAGATCCTTAATGATGAGGAAAGTTCTCTTGAAGCCGAAGAAGGAGGCAGAGAACCCAACCCAAAGAAACAGTTTGTTTCGGACTGCTTGCAAAACCAAAGACAGGGTATGCAAAGTCATAGTGGAAAACGGTAGCACAGACAATCTCGTATCTACAGAAATGGTAGAAAATTTGGAGCTAGAGACTATCGTACACCCAAGCCCATACAGAGTTTTGTGGCTACAAAAAGGACATAAGGTAAATGCCACTAAACAATGTTTAGTTGAATTTAAAATAGGAGGATATAAGGATGAAACATTATGTGATGTCATTTCCATGGATGTTTGTCATCTATTGTTGGGTAGACCATGGAAATATGATAGAAACGTAGTTCATGATGGGAGGAAGAACACATACACCCTGGAGAAAAATGGTAGGACTCACATGTTGTTGTCGATTAAGAACCAAGAAGTGAAAACATAGGTGAACAACACTGTACTTCTCATGAGTGGGAAGGATCTTCTTAAAGAGGTTAAGAAGAAGGAAGATACACAATTTATTGTGGTCAGGAAGCCCAAATTTTTTTTTACCAGTACGAGGATAGATGATTTACCAGAAGAAATCCAGGAGTTGTTGGAAGAGTTTGTTAATATAGTAGTGGATGAACTACCTTGTTCGTTGCCACTGATCAAGAGTATAATCCATCACATTGATCATATACATGGAGCCATTTTACCGAACAAAGAAGCTTATAGGTTGACGCCACAAGAGAATGAAGAAGTTAAGAGACAGGTACAAGAATTAATGGACAAAGGATTGATTAGAGAAAGCTTGAGTCCATGTGTTGTTCCAACAGTGCTCATCCCAAAGAAAGATGGAGGTTGGAGGATTTGTAAAGACTCAAGGGAAATCAATAAGATTACCATCAGATATAGATTTCCATTACCAAGGATCGATGACTTGATGGATTTCTTGAGTGGAGCAAGATTTTTTTCAAAAATTGATTTGAAAAGCAAGTATAATCAAATTCGAATGAGAGAATGTGATGAATGGAAGACATCATTCAAGATGAACAAGGGGCTCTATGAATGGCTTGTCATGCCATTTGGTTTAATGAATGCACCCAGTACTTTCATGAGGTTGATGAACTAAGTCCTGAAGGATTTCATTAGGAAATTTGTCATTGTATATCTTGATGATATATTAATTTTCAGCAAGACAGAAGAAGAACACTTGAAGCATTTAGCTACAATGATGAGAAGATTGCAATAAGAGAAATTGTTGATTAATATGAAGAAATCATCATTTCTGACGACAAAACTCATTTATTTGGGTTTTGTTATTTCTGCAAATGAGCTGAGGATAGATCCATAAAAGGTAAATGCAATTAAGAATTGGCCATCATCGAAGAGTGTGTTTGAAGTACGAAGATTCCATGGTTTGGCAAGTTTCTACAGGAAATTCATTCGAAATTTTAGTGGAATTAGCGCACCAGGATGGATACGGTGAAGAAGAGACACAAATCTTTTCACTGGATAGAAGAAGTGGAGAAGAGTTTGAACCTGTTGGGAAAGAAGATCATAGAGCAACCAATTCTGGTTTTGCCGAATTTTAACAAGGCATTTCAGGTCAGGTGTGATGCGAGTGGATTTGCAATTGGAGCAATCTTGAGTCAAGACGATAGGTCGATCACATACTTCAGTGAAAAAATGAATGAAGCAAAAATTAAGTACTCAACATATGGAAAAGAATTCTATGCAGTCATACAAGCATTGAAGAAATGGAGACATTATTTGGTTCCTAAAGAGTTTGTTTTGTACAGTGATAATCACGTTTTCCAATTCATGAATCAACTGTAGAAGTTGAACCAAAAACATGTTAAATGGGTTGAATTCAGGCAGAATTTTACTTTTGTAACTAAGCATATTTATGGAACTGCTAACAAAGTTGTTGATGCTTTGAGCAGGAAATGTTTTCTTATGTAGGAATTTAGAGTCAAAACGTAGGGTTTTGATAACCTCAAAGAAATGTATAGAGATGACCCAGATTTTAAGGAAGCATATGAGGCATCTGAGAACCCAATTCTCAAGGACAGAAGACAATGGACTGAATATATGATCCAAGATGGATTGTTATTCAGAGGCAATCAACTATGTATTCCAAAATGCTCCATGAGGGAGAACCTGTTGAAGCAAAAATAGAGTGGAGGATTGGCCGGACACTTCGATCATGATAAAACGTTCTCAAAATTGAATGGCTCATATTTTTAGCCAGGGATGAGGACAGATGTCAAGAAATTTTTGGACAGATGCAGAATTTGTGAACACACAAAAGGGAAAAGGCAGAACATAGGGTTATATCAACCATTACCCATACCATAAAGGCCATGGGATGTAGTGAGCATGGATTTTATATTTGGACTACCAAGAACGCAAAGGAGCTATGATTCGATCTTTGTTGTAGTCAAAAAAATTTTAAAGATGGCACATTTCATACCATGCCAGAAAACTAGTGACGCAACTCATATTGCGAACCTGTTTTTCAAAGAGGTCGTTAGACTTCATGGCTTGCTAAGTAGTATCATCTTTGATAGAGATACCAAGTTCGTAGGACATTTCTGGAGGACTTTGTGGAAGAAGTTGGGGACAAGTTTGTCATTTAGCTCATCATATCATCTTTAGACGAATGGGTAGACAGATGTCCTGAACAGAAGCTTGGGAGATTTGTTGAGGAGCCTAGTGACTGAACACCATAGTCAATGGGATCACATTCTGCCACAGGAGGAATTTTCTTACAATTATTCACTCAACAGAAGCACAGGGTAGATTCCATTCCAGATTGTATATGGAATGCATCCAGGGGGAGTTTCTGAATTGAAAGATTCAGAACAAGCTGAATTCAGGAGTGCTAGTGCAGAGGACTTTGCAGAGGGAATGAAGGAGCTTCACAACCGAGTCAAGGAGAAATTGTAGAGTTAAAGACAGGAGTATAAGCACATAGTAGATCAACACAGGAGAGAACTTCAATTTGAAGTTGGTGATTTGATTCTTGCACATATGAGGAAGGAAAGGTTCCCAAGGGGAACATATAACAAACTGAAAATGAAAAAGATTGGACCATGCAAGGTCATAAGGAAATTTGGGGCAAACACATATGAGATTGAATTACCTGATGGGATCAGAATTTCACCGATATTCAATGTTGTAGATTTTTACCCTTACAGAGCTGGAGAAGAAGTAGCAGAGGAGGAACAGAAAGAAGTTCAATGGAAAAAACAAATGCCTGTTGCTGAAAACCCACATATGGAAAGCATAATTGACAAGAGAGTCAACAGGAAGACTAGGAGGAAGGAGTATTTTGAATACTTGGTCAAGTGGAAAGGACATCCAGTTGAAGATGGTAGTTGGGAAGATGAAGCATAAATTCAGAAGCATGGATAGACCATGCAAGAGCTCATGAACAGGAGTTCATGAAAATTTTCAGGTGAGGGAGTATGATGCAGGAGCATCGTAAGTAGCTAGCCAAGCGAGCATGAAGGCGGAAGACAGTGGCAGGAGTGCAACACACATTTTGCACATTTTGAAATATTTTTGAAAGATTAAGAAACAGATATTAATATAGTAGATAGAAGTGTACTTGCATTTATATTTGGCTATTGTAAACAGATCATGAGTGATTTTCTCTCATCTGACAATGTAAAGGGCATTTAAGCCCAGTTAATGAAAGTAGGTAAGTTTGAATGAATAGATTAGACAGTTTAGAAGAGTAGGAGGGAAAACGGATATAGACACCCTCTCCTTTGTATCATAGTAGTGGTCGTAACATTATCAACATTGAGAGTAGTAGCTGAGAGTTGAAAAGAAGAATCCATGTACAGGAGCTTCGAATTAATATATGAAGCTTTGAATTAGATTTCATGGTGTTATGATGTTTTTTGTTTATACATGGTGAATGGTATGCTTATGTTTGTTTTATTCTCTCTGTTATTAATTTGTTATGAGGCTATGTTGTGTATGTATGATTTCATGTTGAATGTTTGAAGTCTGAGAGAGAGAAAGAATGAGTTTCAATTTTTTCTCTTCCCGAGTGAGAGAAGTTCCTACAAGGAGTGCAGTGAAATGTTTGTAAGGTGTGCATTGACAAGGGTTCTAAGTTTTATCTCAAAAATCTTAGGAGAGATACCATTGTTCTCATTCCAGCAGAAGTGCAGGTAAAGCACAGAAGACGTGCAAGGTGTGTGCAGGCTAGTTGAGACCTTAAACATATCAACTAAGGTTGAAAGGTAAGGCACTGCTGTTGCAGAAGGTGCACAACGTCGAAGAATAAAATACTGAGGAGTATTTGGGAGATTGTCGCAAGGAATGTGTGCAGGAGTCCTCTTGAGGCTCAAGGTTGCAAGTGAAATCTCATGAGGGTTAGTGCATTCAAAGTGTTAAAAGGGAGATGGAGTGAAGTCGCTTTGCAGAAGACAAGTTTAGACGAGGAACACTGGTTCATTTCACATAAGTTGTCAAGGAGCCAACAAGCAGGTGAAATTGTCTGTGGAGAACTCACATAGTCACGAGGACCATGGGATTTAGTGAAGCTACAAGGAGGTTAAGAGTTGGATGAATCCACCCTTCGGGAGGTAAGACTCAGTGTGGATTGTTGATCGTGATAGTGGAGTGTCAGATCATTTCGGGGATTCGGAGTTTGTAATACCGAAGTGTAAGCCAAGATCCTTGGTCACTCTAACTCCCAAATCGCAAAAATAATTGTTAAGTGAAGAGTTTTGGGATTTCGGTAATTCGGTATTTGGAATACCGGGAATCCTTAGGAAAAGGAGCTAGGGGCCTTTGCATTGAAAACCCTAAAGTCATGAAAACCCAGAATATACTTGAAGTGGCATTTTGGCATTTCAGCGATCGGGGTTTCGGCATTTCTGTTGACAAGGATTTGGGGCACTTCACATAAGAAACCCCAGAGTTGCCAAACGAAAAATATTATGAAGCGACGTTTTGGCATTTCAGTGTTTCAAGGTTCGGGAACCCGAGAAGATAGTGGTTTGGGATCGAGAGTTTCAAACTCCCGGTACCCGGAAGCCCGAAATAACGTGGGAGTTGATTTCATAAAAGGTGCCATTTCGGAATTCAGGGTTTCGAAGTGGTAAGGGAATGGAAGTTTAAGGCCGGTTCAAGTCCTGAAAGCTGGGAAGAGTGACAGGTGGAAGGCATCCACATCAGGGACCATGGATAGTTGAGAATATAGGTGGCACGTACTCGTTTTCAGGTAGTGTCAATACCCGTTGACCATTTCGGGGTTTTGGAGGTTGAAGATTCGGGAGCCTTGCATCAGGATTTGCAAAATCGTGAAGTCCGAAACCCCGAAAAGGCGAAAAGTTCTGTTGGAAGCTAGTCTTTTGCTGAACGCATCGGGATTCAACATTTCAGTGTTTTCAAATACAAGAGGTCGGGGTTCTTTGTTCCAAAATTCCTGGAGTCATGAAACACGATACAGCTATGGAGGAGGATGCAATTGAAGATTTTGTCTCTTTGACATTTCAAGTTTTGGTGGGTTGAAGAGCAGGAACTCAACAACTAAAATAGAGAAATCACGAAACCCGAAATCCCAATTTGGAAAAGGGCGTGATCATATTATTGAGGTCAGGAGATTTGAGTGATGCTTTGTGTTTGATCACATGAGGCATACTCATAAGGACCTGTGGATACACCGTCATGTGTGTGAGGGATTCCCTGTGGGGAAATTCAAAGAGTTAATCAGACTCAGGAGGGCAGATTTAGAACAATCCTGAGCGGATCTTGGCCCGAGGGTTGAGGGTCAGCACCAGTTGTGGTATCAGAGCCCAGAACAAGTTATTTTCTTTCTGTAGCAAAGAAAAGAGGAACATTTTACATCCATGCCATCGAGAAGAAGAGACAGGCCAATGCCAATGCCTGATCCAGCCATAGAAAGAAAAATGCGTGAGTTACGTGCCAGGCTTGATGCCATGGAGACAGCACAGAGGTGAACAGTTGACGTTGGGGATATCAGCGAGGCTGACAGTGAAAATATATCTGGAAACGAAGGAGAAGAAGTTGCAGTTGAAGATGTTGTGGATGAACGCCTGTTCAGGGTTGTTGCAAGGATAAGTGCCAGGGAAAAAATGGACATTCGAGTGTATGAGGGAAACCTCGTTGTTGAAGAGCTTCTAGACTGGATTAGAGCTCTAGATAAATACTTCGACTATGAGGATGTCGAGGAAGACAAGAAAGTAATACATGTCATTACCAGACCTAAAGGGCATGCAACACTATTGTGGGATGAACTGCAGGCTGACAGATGCTGCAAGGGCAAGCAGAAAATCAAAATATGGGATAGAATGGTTGCAAAGATGAAAGCCAAATTCATACCCAAGGATTATCAAATCACTCTATTTCGGAGGATGCAGAATTTGGGATAGAAGTTGATGTCAGTGAAAGAATACATTGAAGAGTTCTACAAGATAAACATCAGAGCAGGTCATCGTGGAAGTGATGATGAAAAGGTTGCCAGATACATGAATGGTCTGCGGTACGACATTCAAGATGAGATTATCATGATGACCCTTCGAACTATAGAATATTCTTATCAGATGGCTCTGAAAGCTGAAGGGAAGCTGAGCTAAAAACAAGGTCAAAGAGGCCAAGGTAGAAGTCAAGCCAGAGTCAAAACAATTTCCCAAGATAGGACTCAGAAACCTAAAGAAGAAGGGAAGAAACCTCAAATTCAACATGAGGGAGGCGGAAGTTCACAAAGAGGGAAGTATGCTAATAGAAACACTTTTCCTCAAGCTAGAGGAAGAGGCGGTGAAGTAAAATTCTTTGTCTGTGGAAAGATCAGACATAAATCCTATGAGTGTCCAGATAAGAAGAAAGATGGTGGTGAAACTCACATTGTCGAAGCTTAAGGCCAAAATGTTGAGGTAGAAGATGCTGAGGGTAGAAGATCCTTAATGATGAGGAAAGTTCTCTTGAAGCCGGAGAAGGAGGCAGAGAACCCAGCCCAAAGAAACAGTCTATTTCAGACTACTTGCAAAACCAAAGATAGGGTATGCAAAGTCATAGTGGACAGCGGTAGCACAGACAATCTCGTATCTACAGAAGGTAGAAAAGATGGAGCTAGAGACTATCGTACACCCAAGCACATATAGAGTTTCGTGGCTACAAAAAGGACATAAGGTAAATGTCACTAAAAGTGTTTAGTTGAATTTAAAATAGGAGGGTATAAGGATGAAATATTATGTGATGTCATTCCCATATATGTTTGTCATCTATTGTTGGGTAGACCGTGGCAATATGATAGAAACATAGTTCATGATGCAAGGAAGAACACATACACCCTGGAGAAAAATGGTAGGACTCACATGTTGTTGCTGATTAAGAACCAAGAAGTGAAAATAGAGGTTAACAACATTGTACTTTTCATGAGTGGGAAGGAACTTCTTAAAGAGGTTAAGAAGGAGGAAGATACAAAATTTATTGTGGTTAGTAAGCCCAAAATTGTTTTGACCATTACGACGATAAATGATTTACCAGAAGAAATCCAGGACTTGCTGGAAGAGTTCACTGATATAGTAGTGGACGAACTACCTTTTTCGTTGCCACCGATCAGGAGTATAAGCCATCACATTGATCTTATACCTAGAGCCAGTTTACCAAACAAAGCAGCGTATAGGTTGATGCCGCAAGAGAATGAAGAAGTTAAGAGACAGGTACAAGACTTAATGGACAAAGGATTGATTAGAGAAAGATGGAGTCGATTTGTTGTTCCAACGGTGCTCAACCCAAAGAAAGATGGAGGATAGAGGATGTGTACAGACTCAAGGGAAATCAATAAGAATACCATCAGATATAGATTTCCATTACCAAGGATGGATGACTTGATGGATTGCTTGAGTGGAGCAAGATATTTTTCAAAAATTGATTTGAAAAGTGAGTATCATCAAATTCGAATGAGAGAAGGTGATGAATGGAAGACAACATTCAAGACGAACGAGGGGTTGTATGAATGGCTTGTCATGCCATTTGGTTTAACGAATGCACCCGGTACTTTCATGAGGTTGATGAACAAAGTCCTGAAGGATTTCATTGAGAAATTCATCATTGCATATCTTGATGATATATTAATTTTCAGAAAGACAGAAGAAGAACACTTGAAGCATTTAGCTACAGTGATGAGAAGATTGCAGGAAGAGAAATTGTTGATTAATATGAGGAAATCATCATTTATGAGGAAATAACTCATTTATTTTGGATTTTTTATCTCTACAAATGAGCTGAAGATGGATACAAAAAAGGTAAATGCAATTAAGAATTGGCCATCGCCGAAGATTGTATTTGAAGTACGAAGCTTCCATGGTTTGGCAAGTTTCTACAGGAAATTCATTCGAAATTTCAGTGGAATTAGCACACCAATGATGGATACGGTGAAGAAAATACACAAATCTTTTCACTGGATAGAAGAAGCGGAGAAGAGTTTCAACCTGGTGAAGAAGAAGATCACGAAGAAACCAATTCTAGTTTTGTTGGATTTTAATAAGACATTTTCAGGTCAGGTGTGATGCGAGTGTATTTGCAATTGGAGCGGTCTTGAGCCAAGATGACAGGCCAATCGCATACTTCAGTGAAAAACTGAATGAAGCAATAATTAAGTACTCAACATATGACAAAGAATTCTATGCAGTCATACAAGCGCTAAAGAAATGGAGACATTATTTGGTTCTTAAAGAGTTTGTTTTGTACAGTGATAATCACGCTTTACAATTCGTGACTCAACAAGAGAAGTTGAACCAAAAACATGTTAAATGGGTTGAATTCATGTAGAATTTTCCTTTTGTAACTAAGCATATTTCTGGAACTGCCAACAAAATTGTTGATGATTTGAGCAGGAAATGTTTGCTTATGCAGGAATTCAAAGTCAAAACTTTGGGTTTTGATAACCTCAAAGAAATGTATAGGGATGACCTAGATTTTAAGGAAGCATATGAGGCATCTGAGAACCCAATTCTCAAGGGTAGAAGCCAATGGACCGAATATATGATCCAACATGGATTGTTATTCAGAGGCAATCAGCTATGTATTCCAAAATTCTCCATGACGGAGAACTTACTGAAGGAAAAACACAGTGTAGGATTGGTCGGACACTTCAGTCATGATAAAACATTCTCAAAATTGAATGGCTCATATTTTTGGCCAGGGATGAGGACAAATGTCAAGAAATTTGTGGACAGATGCAAAATTTTTCAACACACAAAAGGGAAAAGGAAGAACACAGGGTTATATCAACCATTACCCATACCAGAAAGGACGTGGGATGCAGTGTGCATGGATTTCATTTTGGGACTACCAAGAACGCAAAGGGGCTATGATTCGATCTTTGTGGTAGTTGAAAAATTTTCAAAGATGGCACATTTCATACCATGTCAGAAAACAAGTGACACAACTCATATTGCGAACCTATTTTTCAAAGAGGTTGTTCGAATTCACGGCTTGCCAAGGAGTATCGTCTCTGATCGAGATACCTACTTCGTAGGAAATTTCTGGAGGAGTTTGTGGAAGAAGTTGGGGACAAGTTTGTCATTTAGCTCAACATATCATCCTCAGATGGATGGGCAGACATAAGTCGTGAACAGAAGCTTGGGATATTTGTTGAGGACCCTAGTCACTAAACACCACATTCAATGGGATCACATTCTACCACACGCAAAATTTGCTTACAATGATTCACTCAACAGAAGCATAGGGTAGAGTCCATTCCAGATTGTATATGGAATGCATCCAAGGGGAGTTTCTGAATTGAAAGATTCGAAACAAGTTGAATTCAGGAGTGCTAGTATAGAGGACTTTGCAAAGGGAATGAAGGAGCTTCACAGCCGAGTCAAGGAGAGATTGCAGAGTTCAAGCTAGGAGTATAAGCGTAGAGCAGATCAACACAGGCGAGAACTTCAATTTGAAGTTGGTGATTTGATTCTTGCGCATCTGAGGAAGGAAAGGTTCCCGAGGGGAACATATAACAAATTGAAAATGAAAAAGATTGGATCATACAAGGTCATAAGGAAATTTGGGGCAAACACATATGATATTGAATTACCCGATGGGATCAAAATTTCACCGATATTCAATGTTGCGGATTTGTACCCTTACAGAGCTGGACAAGCAGTAGCAGAGGAGGAACAGAAAGAAGTTCAATGGACAAAACAAATGCTTGTAGCTGAAAAGCGACAGATGGAAAGTATAATTGACAAGAGAGTCAACAGGAAGACGAGGAGGAGGGATTATTTTGAATACTTGGTCAAGTGGATAGGACATCTAGTTGAAGATGCCAGTTGGGAAGATGAAGCAGAAATTCAGAAGAATGGACAGACTGTGCAAGATCTCATGAACAGGAGCTCATGAAAATTTTCAGGCAAGGGACTATGATGCAGGAGCATCGTAAGTAGCCAACCAAGCAAGCATGAAGGTGGAAGACAACTGGAGGAGCGCAACACACGTTTTGCACATTTTGAAATATTTTTGAAAGATTAAGAAGTGGATATTAATGTAGTAGCTAGAAGCTTACTTGCATTTATATCTAGTTGTTGTAAATAGATTGTGAGTGATTTTCTCTCATCTGACAATGTAAAAGGCATTTAAGCCCAGTTAATGAAAGTAGGTAGGTTTGAATTAATAGATTAGACAGTTTAGAAGAGTAGGAGGGAAAATAGATATAGACACTCTCACCTTTGTATCATAGTAGTGGTCATAACATTATCAACATTGAGAGTTGTAGCAAAGAGTTGAAAAGAAGAATCCATGTACAAGAGCTTTGAATTAATATATGAAGCTTTGAATCAGATTTCATGGTGTTATTATGTTTTCTATTTATACTTGGTGAATGGTATGCTTATGGTTTTTTTATTCTCTCTATTATGCATTTGTTATGAGGCTATGTTATGCATGTATGATTTAATGTTGAATGTTTGAAGTCTGAGAGAAAGAGAGAATGAGTTTCAATTGTTTTTCTTCCTGAGTGAGAGAAGTTCCTGCAAGGAGTGCAATGAAATGTCTGCAAGGTGTGCATTGACAAGGGTTCTAAGTTTTATCTCAGAAATCTCAGGAGAGATATCGTTTTTCTCATTCTAGTAGAAGTGCAGGTGAAGCACAGAAGCCATGCAAGGTGTGCACAGGCTAGTCAAGACCTTAAACTTATCAACTAAGGTTGAAAGGTAAGGGACTGCTATTGCAGATGGTGCACAGAGTCAAAGAATCAAATAATGAGGAGTATTTGGGAGATTGTCGCAAGGAGTGCGTGCATGAGTCCTCTTGAGACTCAAGGTTGCAAGTGAAAGCTCAGGAGGGTTAGTGCCTTCTAAGTGTTAAAAGGGAGATGGAGTGAAGTTGCTTTGTAGAAGCCAAGTTCAGACGAGGAACACTGGTTCATTTAACAAAAGTTGTCAAGGAAGGAATGAGCGGGTGAAATTCTCTGTGGAGAACTCATGAAGTCGTGAGGACCGTGGGATTCAGTGAAGCTGTAAGGAGGTTAAGCGTTGGATGAATCCACCCTTTGCGAGGTAAGACTCAACGTGGACTGTTGATCCTGATAGTAGAGAGTTAGATCATTTCAGGGATTCAGAGTTTGTAAGACCAGAGTGTAAGCTAAGATCCTTGGTCACTCTATGTCTCGAATCGAAAAAAGAATTGTTAAGTGAAGAGTTTCGGGATTTCGGTAATTCAGCATTCGGAATACCAGGAATCCTGAGGACAAGGAGCCAGGGGCCTTTGCATTGAAAACCCCGAAGTTGTGAAAACCCAGAATATCCTTGAAGTGGCATTTTGACATTTCAAGGATTAGGGTTTTGGCATTCCTGTTGACAAGGATTCGTGGCACTTCACATAAGAAACCCCGGAGTTGTGAAATGAAAAATATTGTGAAGCAGTGTTTCAACATTTCAGTGTTTCGGGGTTTGGGATCGAGAGTTTCGAAGACCCGGTAACCGGAAACCTGAAATAAAGTGGGAGAGGATTTCATAAAAGGTGCCATTTTCGAATTTGGGTTTTCGAAGTGGTAAGGGAACAGAAGTTGAAGGTTGATTCAAGTCCCGAAATCTAGGAAGAGTGACAGGTGGCAGGAATCCACGTCAGGGACCATGGATAGTTGAGAAGATAGGTGGCACGTACCCATTGCCAGGTAGTGTCAATACCCGTTGACTGTTTAGGGGTTTTGGAGGTTGAAGAGCTAGGAGCCTTGCGTCAGGATTTGTGAAATTGTGAAGTCCAAAACCCCGAAATGGCGAAAAGTTTTGTTGGAAGCTAGTCTTTTGTTGAACGCATCGAGATTCGACATTTTGGTGTTTTCGAAGACAAGCGGTCGGGGTTATTTGTTCCAGAATTGTTAGAAAAACAGGACCGCGGAGCAATAAAATAAAACAAATGCAGAAAAAAAACATAGAATACACACAATACAAGAGAGACACAGATTTACGTGGTTCACCCAGTGTGGGCTACGTCCACCAGAGAAATTGCCAGGTCCTTCCTTGATTATTATCCAGCAAATGAAGGGATACAACCTACAGCAAAACCCGCTGTAACTTCCTCTTCTTTCTCTCACAGTCTCCTCTCTCAGAATACAATATTCACCATCATCCATAGCCGTAATACATTTCCCTCATAAAAGAGGGTTTCCTTCTAGGGAAAAAAACCCTAACATAATCTCTACCGTTAGATCTGCGACCTTATAATGAATGGTCCAGATTTACAATGAAATTACAATATACTTTTACAAGGAAATTTTTGCTTCAGGGGCTTCGCCCCCGAACCCTCACTGGGGACCCGCTTGCCCCCAGACCCCCCCAGCCGGGGGGATAGGCCCCCCGGACCCCGCAGAGGGGGTACCCCCCTCTTCACTCCCCCGCGTGGAAGAGTGTACATACTTCTGGGGTGTAAATACTTCATGGGGTATAAACACGGTTGAAAGCAAGGACCTCTAAATCAGGAAGATAATCAGGCTCCACAACCAACAAGAATTCCCAGAGTCTCGAAGCGGGATACAACTATGGAGGAGGACGCAATCGAAGATTTCGACGTTTCGACATTTTGGGTTTCGGTGGGTTGAATATCTAGAACTCGACAACAGAAATCACGAAATCATGAAACCTGAAATCCTGATTTGGAAAAGGGCATGATTATATTATTGAGGTCAAGAGATTTGAGTGATGCTTTATGTTTGATCACATGGGGCATACTCATAAGGACCTCTGGATACACCGTCGTGTGTGTGAGGGATTCCCTGTGGGGAAATTCAAAGAGTCAATCAAAATCAGGAGGGCAGATTTAGAACGATCCTGAGCGTATCTCAGCCCGAGGGTCGGGGGTCTGCGCTAGGAAGGTGCAACCTTCCTAGACCTTGGCCCCTTTGAGACACTAGATGCGAATTTCAGTACATTATGGTACTCGAATGACATGATCAAGCAATGGTAATCGAATGTCATTTTCCACGTGTACTACAAGCAATTGAAAGCATCCATAGGGAATGAACCTCGCATAAACCCGAACATGTTACAGAGATTCTAACCCATGATAAAGTCCAACATGGACTGCCAATTTATATACCTAACCCCACACACTGATGAGCACTAGGAACAACTTCACTTGTATTATCCTAGAAGAGATCACCAAGGAATGGTCGACGGACCTCCTTGTTTTAGTTGACCCTACAGAAATGTCTGACATCGACAGCCTCGGAACTGTGCAGGATACACCTGCACCCTGTAAGACAAAGAAAGAAAAGACAATGAAGAAGACTAAATAAGTCCAGGATGTTGACAGCCTATATGTAAGGACAAATTCCATTACACCAGATGAAGAAGGTGATGACGAAGAAGGTACATAAACTGAACAACAGAAATTTGAAGTACCACCGCCTAGGGACAAAGAAGATTCATTGAAGAAAAGGATTGTCTCACCTCTGAAATCTTCCTCTAGAAAGAAACCAAGAACCCCTGTAACCAAGATGCAAACTTCCCTCACGTTGGATGAATTTGATTTCATTATTGCAGAGGTCAATGATGATTCAAAGGAAATCATATAGAATAAGGAGGTGAAGCGGGAACAAATGTATAGCCAAATTGAGATCACACTCCAAGGAGTACAACAAGGACTCCAGTCTAGCTAAGCAATCTCTACTGCACCTCTGCCAGAAGGAACAACAAAAGTGGGAGATGAATCAATTCAACTCCGCAATATTGTTGATACAGTTGATGTACACCTTTGACATGCTCAACAAGAAAAAGAACAGGCCACCCAGGCCCTAAAGAAAGAACATGAGGAAATTATTGAACAACGTCAATCCACGCAACAAGAGAATAATTCTCTCCAAGAAACAATTGAAGAAGACAAAGCAAAGATCCAAAAAGAGAAGGAGCAGTTGCTCACAAAGTAGATAGGAATTGGAGAAGAAGTCAATAGAGCATTTCTCTCTGTGACCGGCTTAGAGAAGAAGGCTAAAGAGCCCATAGAGCGCAAAGTGATGAATCTGGATGAAGTTATTCATCAACTTCAAAAAAGGGTCATGGAATTAGAGCTTCAGAACATACCACAAACTCCAAAAGAAGTGTGCGACCAATGATAATTGAATGCTCAGAGCACAATCGAAAGGATTAAAACACTTGTTGTAGAATGTAAATAGCTAAGTAGCAGAAGCACACAGATATATGAACAACTATTTGAAGACCCAGAGTTGAAGAAACTGGAGTCCCAACACCAGGAAGCAAAGAAACACACAGATACATTATAGGCACAACTCAATCTCCTGTCACCCATCAAGAGGATGAAGAGATCCCAGGAACAACGCACTGCCCAACAACTCATTCTTACCATGTAGAATAGAGTGATGGAAGTCACCCATAAAATCCATCCGAGTTAGGAGGCGGCCTACCTATTGTTTGAAGAAATTGAAGACCAAGGAACACTACTAGAACAAGTAATTGTTATAGTTGAGAAACAACTGGAAGGACCTATCAGCGAAGAGTTTGTTCAAGAATTCGTTGAGCAAAAAGTAGTAGCACAGAGACAAGTCGAAGCATCTCGAGCCAAGCTCAATACCTTTGAGGCAAAGTTACCCAGACCTGAGTGACACGAGATGAGTCACAGGTGAGTGTTGGGGGCCTGTTGGCCCTTGACCAATTTTTGAGGAACACTTGGTCATATTTGACTGTTTTGGGGACTTTTCCAGCTTGTCAAAGATGGAGCGCAACGCGAAGTGGAAAACGTGGAAGCTAGACCCCTTTTTGGGTCCTTTTTGGGTTTTGGGGGATAATGTGATGGGAAAGGGATGTCGACCCATGGGTTTACCCATGCTTAGGCCCACTGTTGTATGTATAAATAGATGTATAGGTGAAGTAAATGAAAAGGGGGGGCGAAGAAGAGTAGTAGAGTGCGATCTATGTGATCGAAGAGTTGCGAGTTGTGCTAAGTGTTGGTAATGATTGTAAATGCTTTGTGCATACTGTAAGAGACTAAGTGTAGGATATTTTAGAGGGCTTTGTTCTTTTAGCACAAGGAAGAAGGATCTAGTGAGATGCACAGATCTTTTGTCCTATGAGAAGAGGGATTTTGATGGCTCTGTGATGTAACCTGATTAATTGAAGCTAATAAAGAAGAAGACTTTGTGGACATAGACCCAGGGTGGGGGTGAACCATGGTAAATCTGTGTGTTGTGATCTGTGCCTCAACTTGATGTGTTTGTCTCTTCCTTTGCTAAGTTCTTTGATGTGTTTAGATATATCTATTTATAATTTGTGCTTTTGAGATATGAATGAATGTTAGATTTGGTATGTAAGATGATTAGTGCTTGATCTGTTGAATCTAATCTATCTTCTTGTGGCTAAGTGATGAATTATATTATATATAAGTACATACTGTGATGATCTGTGCTATCTTTGAAGTATCATAAGGGTTGAATATTGATGAATAATCTATTCTAGGTGATTATGTGAAGTACCTGAGTCTTGCAACCACCCCTACCTCTACCTTAGGTGAGACTTCATCTGCTTCGCAGGTGTTTCCTAAAGGGCCGATAGTTAGGGTTTTTTTGGTGTACTGTTGTAGTGTTGAAACCTGGGTCTGCCCCTATGCCAACACCTCCCCCCACCCCCCCACCCCACCCGCCCCCCTTCAAAAGCATCATTTTTCTCAAGGTTGGAGGTGAGGAATTTTTTATGTAATTGTTATTGGTTCCCAAATGGAATATTTCAATTGCATATATTTTCACTAGATTAATACTTCTTATACCATGCACTAGCATAATTGATACTCTCTAGTATATAATATTGCTTCTTAATAGAGCTAGATAGATCCTTCTCCATAAAGTTCTAGCAAGTTGGTTTGCACCTTGTAATTCAATCTTGTGACCTTATTCAAATAGGAGACATGAAAGTCTGGATGAATCTTGGATTTAGTTGGAATAACCAAATTGTAAGCCACTTTTCAAATGCATTGAATGATCTTATAGGGTCCTTAGAGCTTTGGCACTACACTACTAGGTTTTTTGGATTCTATCCTTGAGTGATGTTTATTTATAGGGTTTAAGGCAAAGAAAAATCTATAGGAACATCTTCATGAATTGGAATGATGATGTTGATTAAGTTGGGTACATGCATAATTATCTCTCTTCTATATGTAATACCATGGGAAAATTCCACAAGTTTCCAAAACCATGGGCTCATTGTTAAATTCCACTTTTATCTTAGGTAGATTCTTGTTTTCTAGGAGGAAGAGCATACATTCCTTGATTATAGGAGTTAAGGTGGCTTTCGAAGAATAAAAATAAATTAATTATTTAACTAATAGTCGACATGTCTTTTCAAATAGACACAACTCCCCATGCAAGGTCTCCAATAGATATAAATTCAAAAATAATTGGAGTGAAATGTGTATGAGTGGAAAATAAATATCATCCTATATAAAGAGGAGCCTCTCAAGAGAAATAGGCATGTGAAGAAGGTGCCAACATAATGGTGAAGGAAATACAAATGATTATTTGAAGAAGTCATATTCAAGAAAGAGAGAATTGTAATTGAGGGTCGATACTACTCAAACAAAGAGATTGGTATCTCTTTCTAAATTGGTGATTAGTGATGTGGATTGATGTCTCTAGTAGGCTGGTTCCTGTTAAGATACATGATGCATAAACATCTTCTTAAGTGAAGTTTCGAGGTTGACCTGAAGGGTCACAAAACAATTTACCAAGGGATTTGGTGCCCTAATTTTATTTATTGTAATAGCTAGATGTTTCTAGAAGACATCTTAGAAGATGTCTTATGTTTGATAGTTGAGATTATTGTTGTCGATATTTAGGGACAAAATATCCAGATTGAGGGTTTGCGATATATCTCGGGATTTTTCCAAGTTGAGAGATAACCAAGAGACATATGTTTTTATTATGATTATTCATGTAATTAGGAAGATTATCAAGTGTGCATAGTGGATAAGTGTGTGTGTTTTTGAAGAGGTTTGTACAACCACGAAGTAACATAACATCATTGTCACACTTCCATCATTCGATCACTGAATAAAGATTGAGAATTGTGAATCTATATCTCCTATGTGCATATTTCTCAAATTCTATGTGTAATTGTTTTAAGAAGTGAAATAGAATAAGATCATAGAGATCTAATGGGGTATCAGAGTCCAACTCTACATAATCAATGAAATTATAGAGGATAGAAGTCGATGACCAAGATTAGATATGGGATGAGTTCTCCATATCGATGGTTCTGGTTGATAGTCTATTGGATCTAAAATCATATGAGAGTGTTTTCCAAAACCTTCTTATTGGATTCCCATTTCATGTAGGATCCTGACATAACCATTACGAGAGTGAAATATGATCATTCATCAGGACAAAGATACGAGGTAGATCCATCTTCCATTGGAGATGGATTTTGGAGTCTTATTTCCCATTTGGATCGAATTAAGGTATTCTGACAATGAATTAAAACCATCCATCTAAAAGGAAGATCGACGGAGGAGGTAGGCAATAAAAGAAATTTTGAGGAGTGATCCACACCACCCATTGGATCATATTGTCAAAAAATATCCATTGTTCATCGGTGCTAATAATTGGATCTTCGTTCCTCATTAACTCTGACACAAAACTCCAATGACCAATCTGAGTCGTCCATCATAGGGACCGGGGAGTAATCCAGACCACCCATCGGGTAAGCCAATTCGGGGTATTTTTCTGACTTCCATTCCAACCACACCGTTCCAAGGAGAGATATTAATCATCCTTTCAATGACGACCAATGAATGTGAATGGAATTTGAGATTGTATAAAGAAGAATCAATGTTGTCCACCTAGCAACTAGTCAACGGTAAATAGGGATCTTAAGCATATCCTGAATATAAAAATATGATTGTTCGTCGAACCTCAGAATCAATGGTCACAATTAAAAGGGTTTTGGAACAACTTGTCAGAGTTGTTTGATTTTTGTTCACTTTGACTTCATAAAGAAAAATTTACCATCCATTCAAGGAACAAATCGAGGTTTTAGAAGAATTTCTCCAACAATCTTCTCAAGGTTTAAGATCGCAAAATGAAGAAGGAGTTAATCCTATGGACATGGTGTTTGGTCATATGATTGAAGGGGTGATTAAATCTTGATTTAACCTATGCAATGAAAAATAATAGAGAGAGGTACAAGGCTAGTGAATAGAGAAATTCTCCATAGAGATCAAATTTGTATATTTGTATTGTGGGTATTGTAGTTGCGGGATATCATTTGTGATATCATAGCATAAGGGATATTGTCATCAGTATCCATGCTGCCCATAAGAGGTGGTTCACCATTGTGATAAGTTTCAAAGTTACAAAATGAGTTGAGGAGATTCTAGGCTCGAATGGAAGCCATGGAAGTAGCTCAATGATAGGAACCTGACATAGGCAATGTTAGTGAAGATGAGGACACTAGATCCAAGGAAGGAGGAGAACCTCCAAGAGATGAAACAATTCAAGAACATTTGTTAAGGATGGTTACAAAGGTGGGAGCCATACCAAAAATGGAGGTCCCAATGTATGAGGGGAACTTGAATGTCGAAGAATTTCTTGACTGGATCAACACAATGGAAAAATGCTTTGACTATGAAGACATAGATGAAGAGAAGAAGTTTAAGCATGCAATGACTAGGATAAAAGGACATGTAACCCTATGGTGGGATGAACTGCAAGCTGACAGAAATAAGAAAGGCAATAAAAAAATCAGGAATTGGGATAGGATGGTGGCTAAGTTCAAGGCCAAGTTCATGCCTAAATATTATCAGTTCAACATGTTAAAAAAACTACAGAACTTGAGGAAGAAAGTTATGAGAGTAAAATAATATATAGAAGAATTTTATAGGTTGAACATCAAGGCAGAGCATGTAGAGGATGATGTTGATAAATTTCCAAGGTATATTAATGGCTTAAGGTATGATATCCATGATGAAATCAACCTTCTGACCATGAGGACTGTAGAAGATTATTATCAGGAAAATTTGAAAGAAAATGAGAAGACAACCAAAAAACAACTAGAAAACAATAAGAAGAGTTCCTATAAGAGGAAAAGGAAAAGTTAGTTACAAGGGAATATCCCAAAATCCTAAAGATGAAGGAAACAGTTCAAGCTCAAACAGTCATCTATCAAGAGGGGAATTCAGAGGAAACATATTTGGCTCCAAAGATAGAAAAAGAGGAGGAAGAGAAATTAGATTCTACACTTGTGGCAAGACATGACACATGTCTTGGGAATGTCTTGAAAATAAACCAACAAATAAGAGGAATCAAAATGTTGTAGAGGCTAGGGAAGAAACAACTAATACAGTGTAGAAGGAAGAAACTCTTGAGGTAGGGGAGTATTTAATGTTGAAGAGAGTCTTGGTCAAGTTATAGAAAGAAACAAGTGAGATAACACAAAGGAAAATTCTATTTAGGACAGTATTCAAGTCAAAGGGGAAGTATTTTAGAGTTTTCATTTACAATGGAAGTATAGGCAATTTGGTTTCCTTAGAGATGGTGGAGAACTTGGGATTGAAGAGGATGGCACTTCCCACTCCATACATAGTTTCCTAGTTTCATAAAGGACATAAACTCTTAGTGAATGAGCAACATAAAGTGAAATTCCAAATTGGTACTTATAAGGATGAGGTATTATGTGACATAATTCCCATGGATGTCTTCCATATTCAGTTGGGAAGGCCATGGAGGTATTCTAGGAAGGATATTCATGACAGAAGGAGAAACACTTATTCCCTAGAGAAATATGGACATAAGCATGTGTTGTTTCCTTTGAAGGATGAATCATCCAAATAAAGACCTGGATCTAATGTTTCTCTTATGAGTGGGAAGGATATTCTACAAGAAGTCAAGAAAAACGAGGAGGTGCATTTTTCTCTTGTTGGTAAGCCAAAGGTAGTACTCACTACTACAAATATGAATGATTTACTTGCATAATTTAAAGGTATGGTTGATGAATTTGTTGATATAATAGTAGATGAATTACCTAATTATTTACCTCCTATGAGAAGTATAAGTCACTACTACAAATATAAATGATTTACTTGCATAAGTTAAAGGTATGCTTGATGAATTTGTTGATATAATAGTAGATGAATTACCTAATTATTTACCTCCTATGAGAATTATAAGTCACCATATTGATTTGATACCTATATAAAGTCTTCCTAACAAAGAAATATATAGATTGACCCTTCAAGAGAATGAAGAAATAAAGAAGTAGGTGCATGAGCTATTAGAAAAGGTTTTGTGAAAGAAAGTATGAGTCCATGTGTTGTACTGATAGTGCTCATCTGAAAGAAGGATGGTGGATGGCACATGTGCACTATTTCCAGGGAAATTAACAAAATAAAAATCATGTATAGGTTTCCATTACCCATAATAGATCATTTGATGGATTTATTAAGTGGGGAAAATTATTTTTCAAAAAATGATTTGAAAAGTGGGTACCATCAGATTAGGATAAGAGAAGGGGATGAATGGAAGACTTCTTTTAAGAATAATAGTGCACTGTATGAATGGTTGGTGATTCATTTTGGGCTAAAAAATGCTCCTAGAACATTTCTGAGGTTGATGAATGAGGTCTTAAAATAATTTATTGGGAATTTTTTGATTGTTTATTTAGACGACATTTTGATTTACAACCATACAAAGAAGGAACATTTAGGGAATCTTAAGATGGTTTTGAGTACCCTGCAAAAGGCAAGACTGTTGATAGATTTGAAAAATTGCATCTTTATGAAGATGCCAATGATATATTTGAGGTTTGTGGTGTCTGAATAAGTCTTAAAGATGGATCCATAGAAGATTCAAGCAATTCTGAATTGGCCAACCCCAAGAAGGACATTTGAGGTAAGACGTTTTAATGGACTTGCAAGTTTTGATAGAAAATTCATTAGAGATTTCATTCATTTATGTGAACCTATTGTAGAAACTATCAAAGAGATTAAGAATTCATTAAGTGGAATAAGGCAGCTAATAAAAGTTTTAAACTGTTGAAGAAGAAGATTAGTAAAAATCTTATATTAGCTTTGCCAAGTTTTGATAAATCTTTTCAAGTTGATATCGATGCTAGTGGGACTGCAATAGGAGTTGCCTTGAGTCAAGAGTAGAGACCAATTGCATATTTCAGTAAGAAACTAAATGAAGCAAAATAGAAGTATTCCTCTTGTGACAATGAATTTTATGCAATTGTTCAAGCACTTAATAAGTGGAGGGATTACCTCATTCCCAAGGAGTTTTCCTTGTACACTGACAATCATGCATTATAGTTCATAAGTATTCAACCAAATTTGAAACAAAGACATGCCAAGTGGGTTGAATTTCTGCAAATATTTACCTTTGTGATTAAACACACAAGTGGTAAGACTAATAAATTTGATGATGCCTTAAGTAGGATTAATTTTGTTTTGTAAGAACTTCAAGTCAACACTTTAGGTTTTGATGCTCTAAAGGAAATGTATAAGAATGATGCAGATTTCAAGGATTCTTATGCAACTTGTGAAAACCTAGTTGCCTGCAACAAAATCCATTGGTTGGCCTATATGATACAAGATTTTTGTTCAAGAACAATAAACTATGCATACCAAAGTGTTCAATGAGGGTGAAATTGAATAAAGAAAAGCAAAGTGGAGGACTATTAGGACATTTTGGTCAATATAATACTTTTTCATAGGTAAACAATTTCTATTATTGGCGAGGTATGCAGAATAAAGTAAATAAATTTGTGAAAAAATGCAGGATATGTCATCATTCTAAGGGGAGGAGTCAGAACATAGGACTATATTAGAAACTACCTTTTCCAAACAGACCATGGGATTCGATCAACATGGATTTTGTATTGGGATTATCAAAGTCACAAAGGGGGAATGATTATATCTATGTTGTGGTAGATAGATTTTAAAAAATGGCTCATTTTATTGCTTGTAGGAAGACTAGTGATGTAACTAATATAGCCAATCTATTTGTTTTAGAAATAGAGAGATTGCATGGTCTACCCATAAGCATTGTTTCATATTGTGATACAAATTTTGTAGGTCATTTTTGGAGGACCCTCTGAAAAAAATTGGGTACTAATATTAGTTTTATCTCAACCTATTACCCACAGACTGATGGGAAAATAAAGGTCGTGAATAAAATCTTGGGGAATATTTTGAGGAGTCTTGTGTATGAAAATCCTAAGCAGTGGGACCGAATGCTTTCCCAGGATAAATTTTCATATAATGACTCACCAAATAGGAGCACAGGAATGAGTCCATTCTATATTGTGTACGGAATGCATCCAATAAGAGTATATGAGAAAAGGAATTTTGGCAAGAAGAAATTAAGGAGTGAAGATGGTGAGGATTTTGCAGTAAGAATGCATGAGTTGCAAGAAAGTGTCAAAGAAATATTGTAGGAAAGAAGTGGTAAATACAAACATAGGGATGACATGAAAATGAGACAAGTGGACTTTCAGGTTGGTGATTTTGTTATGGAATATTTGAGAAAGGAGAGGTTTCCAGTGGGGAATTGCAACAAATTGAAGCTAAAAAATATTGGGCCTTGCAGAATATTGATGATTTTTTTTGCCAATGCATATGAAATTGAACTTCCAAGTGGTATTGGAATTTCTCCAATTTTCAACATGGCAGATTTGCACCCCTTTAAGGAAACATAATGTAACATACCCATCCACCCACAAGCTAGCCACGCTACTTCAAATCTTGCTTCTAAACTAATTTCGAACTATGATACATTTTTAATTAAAAAAGAGGAATGAGATATTCACATGCAAAGATCAAGACTAATGCTACAACATAAAAGAAATGAATATAATTCCATACACAACAATAACCAACAAGCATGCACATTATAAACATGAATCTCAGAGATTATAATTAATACACAACGGAAATAAATATACAGGTAAATAAAACCATGACATAGAGAACTTATCTTTAATTTAATGAATCACCAACTGGTTGTAGACCAATGACATTCCACCCAACCATAGACACTGTTGTTTTGAATATCAACAACAATGTCACCCCTGAGCTAGGGCTATGAATCCACAAGGATGGTTTTAGGGTGTCACTCAGCTTCTGAACCCAATCAACACTCAAGATCTCATAGGCTTCCCAACACACACAACAATCCAAAGTACACCAGCTCTCTTCTATCCATCCTACACAACCCAAGACAATGGACCCTCTTCTCTAACACACAATCCCTCAGGATATCCAACTCCTTCCAGGGCTCCAATGCATATGGTCAAGAATCTCCATGTTGGGATTCTTAGGATTTGTAGATGTGAGAAAACCTTAACACATGCTAAAGAATCTCAGACATGCATGCACTCATTCATGGTTGGAATACACCGACAATCACTAAATCCAAAAAAAACATGGCTCCTCTCAACAATTCATTTTTCTTTCCCAAGCCAAGATAAAAATGAATGAGGAATGATGAGTGGGTGAAATAATGAATGGAGAGAGAAAAAAATGAGAGGTGTGAACAATGAACCATGAATAATGAACAATGAGTGAGCGAAGAAGAACCCCATAAAATCCCACAAGATGTTTTATATATTTACCTGTAAATAAAGAACCACATGGCCTTCTCCAAGAAGCTCATGTAACCACTCCTCTCCATTAAAAAAATCATGGGTACATAAAATATAAAAAAAATACTTAGACCCTCAATCCCCCTCTCTTGTGGAATCATAGCCCCCTATAACTCTTGTCCTTGTTCATCTAGTAGCCAGTGATGTATATATTACTGATAATGATCAAAATATTAGATTTCCTAGGCACACTGGCCTCTTTTAATTGTTTGGGCACTCTAGACTTTCACAAATTAACAAAATACATTATTTAATATGGGGCTCAAAACTGGGGTATTACATTCCCCTCCCCCTTGCTTTGGCATTATCCTTAGTGCATATACAAAAAAAAAATCAAAGTTTCAAAATTTATTTAAAAAGTTGCGAGTACTTTGCTCACATGGAATCTTCATTATCCCAAGTAGCATCTTGAGGAATGTAGCAAGTCCACTAAAATTTTACCATCTCTATAACTCGATTCCGTAGAATTTTGACTTTTTCTGTCCAATATTCGCATTGGATGGACCTGAAAGTCTCCCTCTATCTCTACTTGAATCAGATGTCAATAAATAACATGGTTAGGATCATGTACATATTTTTTTAGCAAAGAGACATTAAATACATTATGCACGTTCATGGAAGCAGGAAATGCAAGCATGTATGAAATTGGCCCTATTTTTCCAATATCTCAAATGGACCATAGGATCTAGCTACTAGCTTTGTACAACTACCCAACTTCAAATATGTTTTCTTGGGATTTACTTTTAAAAGAAAATTCTCCCCCACTTTAAATTCTCTCGTTGTATTGTTCTTATCTGCGTAATTTTTCTATCTATCTTGAGTTGCCTTTAAATAATGCTTAATTCTCATCATCTAGTCTTCCATATCCTTGAGAAATTATGGCCCAAGTACCACTCTATCTGTTGGGTTGTCCCAAGTTACTGCAATATTGAATTTCGTACCATACAAAGATTCAAATGGGATCATTTTAAATGAATCTTGATACCCATTATAATAGGAAAAATCAACCAAGAGCAAGTAATCTTCCCACTTAGATAGCTTATCCATCACATACATTCTCAACATGTCTTCAATTACTTGGTTGACTCTTTTTTATGCCCATATGACTGTGGATGGTATGTTGTGATAAAGTTCAGATTTGTAACAAATCCTTTAAACAATCCCCTCAAGAAATTTAAAGTAAATTTTGTATCTCTATCTGAAACAATTTCCTTAGGTATGCCATGCCACCTAGCAATTTGTCTCATGTAAATTTCTGCAATATTAGTTGTTGTATGAGTCATTTTTATGGGAACAAAATGAGAAGACTTTGTCAATTTATCAACCACTACCATGATTGAATCATGTTGTCTTGTTGTCCTGGTATTGGAAGAAGACTAAAGCGGAAAAGCAAGGCAATTTTGGGAAAGAAGTCATGCACGAGGAAAACAACAGCTGGAAGGGAGAACAACATGTGTGCATGCATGGAAGACCTAATGATAGTAGGGTTAGAGTTTTGGTAATGTATTGTAATGGCTGAAGAGCCAAAAGTGTATAAATATAGATACTTAGGTATCATAAGGGTGTCGGATTAGGATAGAGGAGTCATTATTATAGAAAGAATAGCCGTAATGAGTCGATATGTAATATTTTACTTTATGACCTACTTTTGTAAGTTTTTGAGCTAGAGAGGATAGAGGAGGCTAGATATTGAGGGTTAGATCATAGGATGAGGAGTCAGGTGCGGTCTAGTCCACCTCATATAGATATTACCCAAATAAGAAGAGTTGTAAAGAGCACAATGCTGGAATGAAGAACTACTATAATACAAGAACGAAGAGCCAGATCTATGTGGATGTATCCTCGGAGGGGGTGAACCATGGTAACATCTGTGTTATGTGATTGAATGCATGTGTTTCTTTATTGTCTCCAAGTAAATATTGGTATGCTAAATGAATGAGTTGTTACATTTCCTGCATAATCGTAAATAACAGTACATTGTGGTTACAAGTTATAATAAAGTTTCAGGATACAGTCCTCATCTCTCGCACTCAATCCTAGGCTGAAAACATATGAGTATTGTAGCCACCCATTAAGACTATCTCGGGTGAGATGACACAGTGTATCCCATGCACTGTGTTGCCTTCTGGTCTACCAAGAGGGCTGATAGTTTTAGAGGTTTTGTTGGAAAGCCGAACAAACATGAACCCCAGGTCAATAAAATTAGACAGGATGTGTAAGTAAATAAATTATAACCAAAAAATGGTTATGTTTCCATTGGTAGGAACATGAGAGGATTGAGTATATGTGAAGAGGCAGAGAAAAAGAATATTAAAGAAGAAAAGAAAGCAATGAGCTACTAGAAGGGGATGTTGAGACCATGGAATCCCACAAAAGAAGAGATCAAAACTTGGCTAAGAACAAAAGAGATAGAGTTTTCACAGAAAGATAACAAAAACCCTAGAATAACACCCCACAAATATCTTGAGAAATATGTGTTCATTTATTTGCATGAAGTCTTTTTTTGTGATTTTCCACATTTATTGCATGAGTGGGTACTAAGGTTGAAGGAGAACCATGCAACACACCAGATCCAACAGTTAGAGTGGACCCCAGTACGGATTGAGAAGTTGCAATAGGTGAACAAAAAATTCACCCACGCAGTCAATTTTTGTCTCAACAGTATTGTGGTGGGATTTATAACAGAGTTTTCAGTAGATACAATGAATTTGTATAGCGCAGCAGAGCAAGAGTTTCTACGTGGACCTCGAGGAAGGTAAATCATATCACTATATACTTCTATTAAGATACTTTTATATAACAAAGGTGTAATAAAAATGGAGTACTCAAACAACTAAGCTTGCTTGCGTGCATGGGGGAAGGGGGGGACACACTGACAGAAAGAGGAGAAATGGAAGAAGGAAAGGATAAGGGAAATAAGGAGAAACCCTTGGACCCAATCATGATGGAAGACGACCGAATCAAGCGGATCATGGAGACAACTCGAAAGACACATAGCAGAGTACCCTACCAATACAAGGTGAATACCAATAAGAGAGTCTCAATCACGAGGGAATTCATGGCAAGTGACAAGGAAGAGGTATAAGATATTCAGGCTGTGTAGCAGATTGAGGAAATCATGTGTGCAACATATGAGAGGAAGACGAGAGTTTTGAGAATGAGAAGAGAAGGCATCAATCCTATCCATATTAATGTCAGTGTGGAACCCATAAACCCATGTGCAATTAATACACCAAAGAGAAAACCATTGTTTAGACAACCAATGTTCAGAAGTAGTCATACAATAGGAATTACATCTACACAAGTAACAACAAATGGAGGAGCTAGTTCAGGAAACACTAGTCAAGTATCTGCACCGCGTGGAGGTAGTAGTTCAACATTTAGAATGGCAGGACATGATCCCACCATCAGGTTACTAGAATTTCGAGGAGAAGCAATAGATGCTCCTGAGAAACACTTGGTCATTTGTGCAAAGATCTGGGAAGAAAAACATATCAATGAAGAATATAATAAACTTGCGTAATTAGATATTATGTTAAGATACCACACACTAGAATGGTACATAAGCCTAGATTAAAGCAGTGCACCTGGGATGACAAGGACACTGTCAGATATTAAGAATTTACTGATTAATGAGTTCCAGTAGCTGAGTTCAGAGGATCAGTACATGAAGGAGATGATAGAAATTAGACAGAAAATGGGAGAATCTGTATGGGATATTGACCAGAGATTCAAGCGATTGAAGGAAAAGATGAAATATCTCATGACCGATATGCAACATAGGCACTTGTTCGTCAATTCGATGTTACTACACTTAAAATACCCATTGCGACAAAAAAAAATGCATACGCAAGAAAAGTCTCTACAAGAAGCCCTGCAACTGGAATAAAACCAGTACCAATAGATAGACCCAACCATCGAGGAACTAAAGGAACATTTGAAGAACCTAACGTTTCAGCTAAACCAGTATAAGGGCAAGGAAAAATGAGAATTTGTTTGTTGCACTACATGCATGATAGAAGGAAACCACAAGAATGAATTTCCAACATTCATGAAGTATATGGAAGTAGGAATGCCAAATCTATTACCAACAGGAGGACTATGGTGCAAATTTTGTAAGAAACCGGGCCACGATTTGTATCACTGCCCAATGATGCATAAATACCAGACAGTCCTAAAGAGTTCATATTGCAACTTTTGCAAGTCAGTGGGCCATGATGAAAAATATTGTATAACTATGGATTTGATGAGAGAGAGGACCTCATATGCATATAGAGCGCAGGAAGAAATAATGATTGGGAAATCCGCACCACAGTTTAACCAAGTTCTAGCTCCATACAACACTACGCTACAACAATATAATACCACGACACAACCATATAATATTGCTCAACCTCAGTACAATACTGCGCAGTACAATTAGGTGCCTCAGTACAACACATCGAGAGGGGATCGAGTAGGCTACAGAGGTGGAGGATGAGCAAGAGGGGTTTTTGGACGAGGTAGAGGACCAGTGGTATGTCACAATTGTCAACATCCGAGACATTATGCAAGAGAATATCTGCTTCCACTAGCAACTTGTATGTATTGTCACACATCGGACCATGATACAAAAGAATGTCTGACAATATTAGTGAAGATTCAGGAAAATAGGAACCAGAACATGTAAACATGATTTCTTTTAGACCTGACATGTTGAAAGAAATGGAACAGCAGGTAACTCAGATAAAACAAAACCTGAAAGTCGCTCAGAACCGACAGAAAATTTATGCCGACCAAAAGAGAACTCCAAGAGAGTTCAAGGCGGGAGACCATGTATATCTCAGAGTTAGGCCCAGGAAGAGTTCCTTGAAAATGGGAGCTTGTGCCAAGTTGGCACCTCAGTATTGTGGAACCTTTGAGGTTCTAGATAAAGTGGGACCTATAGCCTATAGGCTAGCACTTCCTCCCACAGTAAAAGCACATAATATTTTCAATGTTTCATTATTGAAGAAATATGTACATGATGATAAACATATAATTGACTAGTCTGTGATCCAGGTGGAACCAGAGGGAGAATTTCTACTAGAACCTCAGTGCATACTAGACAGAAAGGAAACCCCACTCCAGAATCGAACCATTTCACAGGCCAAGGTACAGTGGAGACATTTTGATCTAGATGAGGCTATGTGGGAAATGGAGGGTTCCATGAGACATGCATATCCGATTTTGTTCACTTCTGCACATGCATTTCATGTTGATAGATAAGAACATCGAGGATGATGTTCCTTTAAGGGGGAGGGAATTGTAACACCCTATTTCCCCCAGTTTGTAAAAATAACTATACTAGCCAAGAACCGTGGCAAACTAAAAAATGTGAATGTGTGATGTAAATGGACCTTGTGAAAAAGGTCGATGAATGTTAATAATATTATGAATATATATATATATATATATATATATATATATATATTGTTGGACTACTAACAGGGTATATGCTGAAAAAGAGACCACGATGGTTGAAGAAAGGTGGTGGAAGGCACCTGGAAAGGTGGCGTTAACTTCCACTGAAACCAATACCGTATTTGGACTTCACTGGCCTGGAGAACCAAGAGTGGCTCCCTGACCCGAAATAAATTACTCACAGGTTGGTAGGTAGATGGCTCCTCAGGAATTAATGAGGGATGGGGGAAGTGAAACGCCCATCCGTAGGAGCCTTGGACCTGACCACCACGAGGTAAATCGTGCCACATGCAACCTCGCAAGAGGGAAATGTGTGAGGAAGAAGCATGGAGGGGGCATACGTGACGAAAGGAGGAAGAACTCTGGAGATATGCAGAGTGAGTGATAACAGAGAAGGGGGAGAGTAACCCTCATTATCAGTCACTGGCAAGTCGAGACGTAGTCTCGTAGCATGGTGGTCTCAGCTCAGGGGTGGCTAGTGGTAAATCCGTTGGGAGTCACTGAGCCTACGGTTGGGTGGAAATGAGCACCCCTCTCAGTAGTTGTATCACCTCTGGTGTTATTTTTGATAAGTGTTGTTTGAAGTTAATGCCATAATCGCATGTTCAGTTTTATGTGCTTGTAAATAGTTCTAAATAGAAGTGTTTACCTAACATTTGATTTGATAGAATGGATGCTTGTGTATGCTTACATGCCATAGTTGTTTTCTGCACAAATGATTAAGACTGGGACATGAGTTTTCTCCACCGAGAATCGTCTTATTTTCTTAGTTTCTCGTAATATGCTGGGAAGGCCCCTTGAGAGTAATTTTTTCTGAGAATTACCCCATAAACCTTGTAACCATACTGAACCTTACCAAAGACTTGATTAAGATTAGGGATAATTTCCCGAGATCTTCCTGCCTAGATCTACAGTTGAGGTTTCATTCCGGATCCCCCTCTCCATTCTGCCTTTAACGGGGGGGGGGTCTGGAATTGGGTTCACATCTCTCAAATAGTCGATATCGAGGCACCTATATCAACGATGCTCAAGCGATTCCGGACCCCCTCTGCCATTCTACCTTTAATAGGGGGGGGGTCCGGAATGGTGTGGTATTGACATGGGGGGTTCATGCAATCTGGGTCTGGAACCCTTATGCAAGAAAGAGTAGCTTTCTAAGGTCTCGAGGTCATGGGAGCCTGAAGCTCCGAGAGTTTGAACTTCGTGATTCAAGCTCAGAAGGGATAGTGAGTTCAAATATAGAAAGAAAATACCCTATCGCTTGGTAAGTGAATGGTCGGAATCCTTTCGAGAATACCCCAAGCCTGTCAACACCGAAGGATCTAGAGAAGGAGCATAGGCCTTAACACCTCACCCTTTCAGCCTTCACAAATAGTGATGGGATCCTGGACCGTAGATCCCAGGGACCCATCAGAGCTCTATAAGCTGTCAATTTTAACCTTTACTTAGGCGGGAGAGTGAACTCGACTATGTCCCAAAATTCCCGAAGACATCGGGACCATCCATGTAAGAGGACAGGTGGCAAAGATCTGACCATTTCGCGTATCAGGGATTTGTGAGTTTGGAGGTGGAAGACCTGAGTCTTGGAGTCACGAAGTCCCGAGTCATGAGATCGCGATGTGATCTGGGCCATTGATCAAAGAGGACAGGTGGCAGAGATCTGACCATTTCTCATATCGGGAATTCATGAGTTTGGAGGTGGAAGACCTGACTCTTGGAGTCACAAAGTCCCGAGTCGTGAGATCGTGATGTGATCTAGGCCATTAATCAAAGATAATAGGTGGTAGAGATCTGACCATTTCACGTATCGGGAATTCGCGAGTTTGGAGGTGGAAGACCTGACTCTTAGAGTCATGAAGTCCCAAGTCACGAGATCGTGATGTGATCTGGGCCATTGATCAAATAGGAAGGACAACTATGGGATCTGACGTCTCGATACATCATGTATCAGGGATTCGTGAGTTTGGAGGTGGAATACCAAACCCTTGGAGTCATGAAGTCCCAAATAGCAAGAAGTAGGAGCAACCATTGAGTCAGTAAATCCTCGCTATATCGCATATCAAGGTCTCGGAGGTTGAGGGGAATCAGCTTCAACTGTAGAAGTCACAAGCTTGCGAGTTGCGAGAGCTTGTGCAACATGTGGCACGACCGCTTGGTGGGACCCACATGGTTGACAGGTGGTGCAATGATAAGATGCCCAGGGAGAGGGAGAAGTGGTGACAGGTGGTGGACACGTGTCATTTGAAACAAGAGTCAACATCCTGTTGACTTCTCGTACTTTGGGTTCTCGTAAGAAAGGATCACAAAGGCCCAATAACTCAATTCATGAGGTTGCGAGTTCCGAGAAGATCGGAAGGAGTCAAACCTTCTCTGACCTTCGCATCTCGGGGTTTTGTAAAAGAAGGGCCCAGAGGTTCAATGTAAGGGAGCTAGAGAGGTAGTGGGGGGGGGGCAGAGGGCCCATAGTGATAATAGTGGAGGTCATTCAATGTAAGGTGGACTAGATCCACTATATTATTAAATAAGGCCCACTATGGTAGTTAGATATAATAAATGTAAGAGGACTTCTTAGAAGGTTCTACTTCTAGAAGATTCCTCCTCTAGAATGTTCTTAGGTGATGGTAGCACTATATAAAGGGATTCAAGCAATGTAATGAGACATGAAGAGAATTATTGTATTTAGAGTGGTAGCTCAATAGGAGGACGCCCCCTCAAAGAGGCAAGTGAACAGGAGAGGATCCCTTCCATAATAGGATCCATTGTATGGTGTTGCCCTACCTCAAGGGTTTGATGGTAATAAAGAATATTTTTCATATTGTTCTTGTATATCTGTTGTCCTCTTACATTTATTATATCTAATTACCCATTTATTATATCTAACGCCCAGATCTATGGCCAGGGATTCATTTCAGAGCCCCCCCTCGCCATTCTACCTTTAAGATTGGACTCACTTGTATCGCTGAGTCATGAAACACGAAAAGGCGTCCGGTTTGTTTGGCCTATGGTCCTAACCCATGATCACAGGGAGGTGAATAGGGAAGAACTAGCATGCGCTAGGCCCCCGTAGGACTTCAGGGATTCTGTCCCTTAAGGAAAAGTGAAAATTGTATTATGCAGTAGTGGGTGTGTTTCACCAGATGATGATACATAATATGATGAGTTGGATGAAGAAGACGATCAATGATATTTCGACATGTGGTGAGTGATTTGTACTATAGATCTCTTATGTTTTTTTTCTCTCATGTAATCTTAGTTTCGTTTTTAATTATAGTTGTTGAATCTAGATAGATTGGGTATTGTGGAAATGACAATGTTCATGATGAATACGATATTGACGATGTTGAGTTTGATGAAGAAGAATATGAATGATATATAGAGGTATGTGTTTTATATGATGATCTTTATATGTTTTTATTTTGTATAATATAGTATTTTACATGTTCTTTATTATTTCAAATTGGGTATGGGGAAATTTAGAGTGATGTGAGGGGAGCGGGGGAATAATTAGAGCTTCCACCTTCCTGTGGTTTCCCCTGTTTAGTAGAGAATGAACTATTCTCTAAACCAAGAGAAGCTCATGAAAAACGAGGTTTTCTCATGCAACTTACTAAAGGTGTGTGCAGTTGGAAAAACTAACAACCCAAAACTAAGAGGGATCAATACATGGATTGTCAATGAGAGGTGATATAGCCATGGTGTGTAGGAATAGGCCTAGCACCTTCAAAATTATCATTCTCCAAATATCTTATACAAATTTTACAAGGAAATTGTACTCGGACTAGACACGGGCAACAATGACCTCATGTGAATGGGGCCAACATTGAAATTTTTTCAAACTATTTCTGAATGCATTGAAAATTGACATGGATAGACTATTCGAATCAATTAATGATATGGGAGGGTTTCTAGACTCAAATTTTACTTGCACACCCACTTTCTTCCATCATCAATTCATCATGTAAAACATAAACCCTAATTTAGTGGAGTATTCAATTTGTTCCCAATGAATGGATGCTCATTAGGCGAGATGAGTTCCTTGCTTAAAATAGTCATTTAGTGCCTACCTGTCATGGGTTGGTCTATTTAACACCTCTTTTTTCCATTTGGTGCCCATGCTGACCCTTTATTTTATTCCCAAGAGCCCCATTAGCCCCACCATGACTTTCGGTTCAAAATACACAGACTACCAATGAGAGGTGATATGGCCATGGTGTCTAGGAATAGGCCTAGCACCTTCAAAATTATAATTCTCCAAATATATTGTACAAATTTTACAAGGAAATTGTACTAGGACTAGACACGGGCAACAATGACCTCATGTGAATGGGGCCAACATTGAAATTTTTTCAAACTGTTTCTAAATGCATTGAAATTTGACATGGATAGACTATTTGCATGCCTTAATGACATGGGAGGGTTTCTAGACTCAAATTTGACTCACACACCCACTTTCTTCCATAATCAATTCATCGTGTAAAACATAAACCCTAATTTAGTGGAGTATTTGATTTGTTCCTAGTGAATGGATGCTCATTGGGCGAGCTGAAGCCCTTTCTTACAACAATCATTTAGTGCCTACCTATCATGGGTTGGTCTAGTTAACACCTCTTTTTTCCATTTGGTGCCCATGTTGACCCTTTATTTTATTCCCAAGAGCCCCATTAGCCCCACCATGACTTTATGTTCAAAATACACGGACTGTCAATGAGAGGTGATCTAGTCATGGTGTGTAGGAATAGGCATAGCACCTTCAAAATTATTATTCTCCAAATATCTTATACAAATTTTACAAGGAAACTGTACTAGGACTAGACACATGCAATAGTGACCTCATGTGAATGGGGCCAATGTTGAAATTTTTTCAAACTGTTTATTAATGCATTGAAATTTGACATGGATAGACTATTCGCATGCCTTAATGACATGGGAGGGTTTCTGGACTCAAAATTGACAGCATACCCACTTTCTTCCATCATCAATTCATCATGTAAAACATAAACCCTAATTTTGTGGATTATTTGATTTGTTCCCAGTGAATGGATGCTCATTAGGCAAGTTGAAGTCCTTTCTTACAACAGTCATTTAGTTCCTACCTATCATGGGTTGGTCTAGTTTACACCTCTTTTTTCAATTTGGTGCCCATGTTGACCCTTTATTTTATTCCCAAGAGCCCCATTAGCCCCATCATGACTTTCAGTTCAAAATACACAGACTGTCAATGAGAGGTGATATGGTCATGGTGTGTAGGAATAGGCTGAGCACCTTCAAAATTATCATTCTCCAAAGATCTTGTACAAATTTTACAAGGAAATTGTACTAGGACTAGACACGGGCAACAATGACCTCATGTGAATGGGGCCAATGTTGAAATGTTTTCAAACTGTGTCTTAATTCATTGAAATTTGACATGGATAGACTATTCACATGCCTTAACCACATGGGAGGGTTTCTAGATTCAAATTTGACTCACACACCCACTTTCTTCCATCATCAATTCATCATGTAAAACATAAACCCTAATTTAGTGGAGTATTCGATTTGTTCCCAGTGAATGGATGCTCATTAGGCGAGTTG
Source organism: Picea engelmannii (assembly GCA_009831015.1). Lineage (NCBI taxonomy): Eukaryota > Viridiplantae > Streptophyta > Pinopsida > Pinales > Pinaceae > Picea > Picea engelmannii. The sequence goes on along the minus strand of ML809253.1, from coordinate 580,460 downwards.
AAGTCCTTGCTTACAATAGTCATTTAGTTCCTACCTAACATGGGTTGGTCTAGTTAACACCTCTTTTTTCCATTTGGTGCCCATGCTGACCCTTTATTTTATTCCCAAGAGCCCCATTAGCCCCACCATGACTTCCAGTTCAAAATACACAGACTCTTAATGAGAGGTTATCTGGCCGTGGTGTGTAGGAATAGGCCGAGCACCTTCAAAATTATCATTCTCCAAATATCTTATACAAATTTTACAAGGAAACTGTACTAAGACTAGACACCTGCAACAGTGACCTCATGTGAATGGGGCCAATGTTGAATTTTTTTCAAATTGTTTCTTAATTCATTGAAATTTGACATGGATAGACTATTTGCATGCCTTAACGACATGGGAGGGTTTTTGGACTCAAACTTGACTTGTACATCCACTTTCTTCCATCATCAATTCATCATGTAAATCATAAGCCCTAATTTAGTGGAGTATTCATTTTGTTCCCAGTGAATGGATGCTCATTACACAAGTTGAAGTCCTTGCTTACAACAATCATTTAGTTCCTACCTATCATGAGTTGGTCTAGTTAAAACCTCTTTTTTCCATTTGGTGCCCATGCTGACCCTTTATTTTATTCCCAAGAGCCCCATTAGCCCCACCATGACTTTCAGTTCCAAATACATGGACTGTCAATGAGAGTTAATCTGGTCGTGGTGTGTAGGAATAGGCCTAGCACCTTCAAAATTGTCATTCTGCAAATATCTTATACAAATTTTACAAGGAAATTGTACTAGGACTAGACACGGGAAACAGTGACCTCATGTGAATGGGGCCAACGTTAAAAAATTTTCAAATTGTTTCTGAATGCATTGAAATTTGACATGGATAGACTATTCGCATGCCTTAAAAACATGGGAGGGTTTCTTGACTCAAATTTGACTCGCACACCCACTTTCTTCCGTCATCAATTCATCATGTAAAACATAAACCCTAATTTAGTGGAGTATTCGATTTTTTCCCAGTGAATGGATGCTCATTAGGTGAGCTGAAGTCCTTTCTTACAACAGTCATTTAGTGCCTACCTGTCATGGGTTTGTCTAGTTATCACCTCTTTTTTCCATTTGGTGCCCATTAGCCCCACCATGACTTTCAGTTCAAAATTGTATGCTTCCTTCTCATCTATTTTCTAGTTATTTCCCTATGGGATCTTATTATCTTATTATCATATTATCTTATTATCTTATTATCTTATTATCATATGTTCACAATTTATATAATTAAAACAAGATTTGTTAGGATAGTCTTAGGTCTTTGAGGAAAAAACATTAATAATACATGGCAATAGGATGGGGAAAAAATGGTAATCTAGGGGTCCATCATATTATTAGATAAATCAAGGTATTACTCACATTTGATATGTAAAGAAAACATATAAGTGTTCCGCATTTTTCTCTAGTTCCTCAAAGAGATGATACAAAATAAAAGGAGGGAAACCATTAGCCTAATGATCCCATCATGGGATTATAAAACTACTCATTTGTGATCAATTATAAAGACACCCACACACGGTTTCATGATATATAATCTTATTACTGAGTTATGAATAGTTTACAACCCTATAAATTATTAGAGATGTGGACACACACCCTACATTAGAGATAAGAAAGAAAAATGAGTGTGGACAAGGTTGGCACTAGCACTAAAAAGAAGAGAACAATAGTGAAGAGAATCGAGCAGGGAGAACATGGGACTCAATGTATAGAAATTAAGGATATAGTTGAAGATATTTCTACCACATTATTGGATATAGGGGGATCATCACATATATAAACCTCCATCCTCTGGATCAGAAAAGCACAATAGTGGTAAGAAATATAAAAATAAATAATCCAAAGAACTCATTCACCTAGCCCTACACCAAGCATGAAAGATACCTAAGATCCTACTAGTATGGGAATTGTTGGGACAAGTACATATGACTTACTATATATACTCAAGGAAGTGAAGGTATAAATCATGAAGTGAAGAACTATAGTTGAATACAATAGAGAAGTAGTAATCCCATTAACATAGCGTGAGAAAGTGATTTCCAATCTACGATAAAAATATCATATTTTAAAATTGCAACATATGGATATGATAAAGCAATCGAAGCATCAAAATTTAACTTTAAGAGTGTTATAAGAGAGGCAGAAACATGAGACTGAGACAAGAGTTGAAAATATTGTGATATTTGATTGAGTTGAAAATACTATGATCTATGATACTGTGATCTTTGAAAATATTGTGATCTTTGGGTTGAAAATATAAATTGGATTGGCCTAAGGTTCAAGTTCCCCCTTCTCCTACACTCCACTCCATCATGGAAATCTATAGGAGAGATAGACACAGAGAGGGAAACTAGAAGATGGAGTACAATGGAAAATGAAGTAGGGTATTATGACAAAGATGCCATTACACATTTTAAGGAATATAACCTTAGAGAGATATGTAGAGAGTAGAAGCCTAATGATGAGGGGTGATCCAAGCACAATACCAATTTTGAAGTTGTTTCTTTTTTTTGTACAGATACATGCAAACTTTCATTTGGTGGGTATTATGGACCCCTAGATTAAAAAATGAAGAATTCCCCTTGCCACTAGATAGCAGGTTACATTGTGTTGAAGTCGGGGCCTCCAGTTCATTTTTTTGATATAAATTCAAACATGAAGAAGCCCCTTGCAAATTGGATAACAGGTTACGTTGTGTTGAAGTTGGGGCATCCAGTTCCTCTGGATCCAATCATCCGTAGTTTTTGTCGATGGCCATAGCCCCATAAACTGGCCTACTAACTCTCTTTTTTCTAATGCCAGGGCGATCTTGATGGGTTGTTCCTCTGACAATGCTATTTTCGGGATAGCATCTAATTTCTTGATAAATTTTGGGACTTCAGGGGGGAAATTTTCTTACAACAAACTGTTGATGAGATTCCTAAAAGCATCATCAACAGAGAATGGAGGGGGGGGAGTCGACTCCCAGGCACACTCATGGCGGCCTTGCTTGGATGCTCCTACCATTGTAGCTCCTCCAAACCCTAGCACTGTGACTTTTTTGTGTTCTGGTTAAAGAAGTCTTTGTTGAAAATAACCGAAGATTTACATGTTCTTTATGTTAACCAAATTATGCAAATCCTTTTTCAATGATAATTTATATATATAATATATATATTATATATTATATATATATATATATATATATATATATATATATTATATATATTATATATTATAAATAATATAAAAATAATAATAATAATAACCAAAACAAAAACAACATTTAAAAAACATCAAAATGAAAATCGCGCTCATTGTTTTTGAGTTGGACCCAAAATAGCTACACGCGGTCTGCACACACAGAGTGGAGGAGAAGGAGATGGAGGGAGAGGAGGAGGAGAAGGAGGTGTTGGTTGTGGAGCCTGATTATCTTCCTGATTCAGAGGTCATTTCTTTTGGCCGTGTTTATACCCCATGAAGTATTTACACCCCAGAAGTATGTACACTCTTCCACGTGGAGGAGTGCATAGGGGAGGTACCCCCTCTGCGGGGTCTGGGGGCAAGTGGGCCCCCAACGGGGGTTTGGGGGCGAAGCCCCCGAAGCAAAAATTGCCTTATAAAAGTATATTGTAATTTCATTGTAAATCTGGACCGTTCATTATAAGGTCGCAGATCTAACGGTAGAGATTATG
>ML809253.1:500484-545707 GCA_009831015.1 Picea engelmannii | reverse complement strand
TATATATATATATATATATATATATATATAAGTTTCCATCACCACTTCCAAGAGAATAAAGCAAGAAATCACCATAACTATAGCTAGAATCATAATGGTAGGGACCCAAATTTGGATACTCCTAAAATGTTGATACCTGTTGTTTCATATGTAAATTCGACCTCTCTTTCGTTTTCAAGTATGCTATTTATCACACAAGGGCTTGTGTGAATTTGGGAGAATGCTATGAAATCAATTCAAGGATTTGCACCTCAAGGATTATGTCCATAATTATAATGCTTTTTATGAGGGCAATGCCTCATGAACCAAGGGATCGCAAATACAAGAACGATGAGAATCCATAATCCACAAAACACATAAGCATCTCTAAACAATGTTAGTATCAAAGAAAAGAAAAATATCATCGTCTCAATTTGAAGACTTGCACCTCAAAAGTAAATTCTAAACTATCAAAATTTTAGATAAAAATAATACTTCATAAACCACCTCTATTTCAAAATTGTTATGTATGTAAATATTTTCACAACAAACACATCCTATATACACAATATTCCCTAACTTTACCTCCTAAAATATTACCCTAAAAAGTAAACCATATTTTATGATATTTTACATAGAAAGTTGTAGCTATTGCCTTTGTTTATAGTTCACCTAAACTCATTCAATACCTCCCACACATCTAGTATCCTCATGTAACATTGGCATTTGTTCTTTCCTTTAGAATATCAATGTCAGGTTCTCCTAACTACCTAAAGTATGGAATGGGGTATAGTAGGAGGGGGACTTGAACTTCAACCCTATCCACTAGGATATGTTCACCTTGAGACCTTCAATATATGAATCAACTCTATGGAGAATTGTCTTGTGTCCTAGTAGTAAGCGTGTCTCTCTTTACCATAGATTCTATGTTAGTGTTTGTCACCTCGAATCTATATTCCTCAGTACCTTGTTTATGGAGGTGTTGATGAGTTTTTTGCAACCTCCAAGTGTCTTCTCTCCAAAATTGGGTAGGCATATGGATCTATTGTTAGGTGAATATGATTTTTCCATACCTTACTTGGTCTGGCCCCTTCTACTCTTATCTTCAATTCTACTATAATCTCTTTAGGATCATGTTATTTTGTAGTTGTGAATCTCATAGTTTCATTATGGAACCCATACTTAAATGCTCATATTTACACACCCCCAACATAGGGGTTTGGTGACCTCAATATTTGTTGCAACGCCTAGTTGTGTAGGAAAGGTTTTCAAAGGATATTTCTCCTTTTAGGGGTGATATCAAAATCCAATTCACAAAATTTCCAAGGGTTTTGGAAATCAATCTTCATAAGAGATATGTATCATTCAATGTTAAATTTGTACCATTGATCTTTTAAGTATAAAGAATATATCCTAGAAAGTGGTCGATGTGCCAACATTTTGTAAGATTGTTCAATAATATTCTCACATACATATGTTAATCTTGAAATTTACTAATCCTTTTTTGTAGTTTCTTGCATTTGTTTTACCAGATCAATTTTTATCTTGGTATTTTCATTACCGAGGACTTCTAAATTTTCATTAAAATCTATTGAGGTTAAAGAAAATTTCTCTTCTAGCTAAGTGATTACTTGGTTATGCTTAGTGACAAAAACAAAGTTCTCACCTTTTGATTCTTCTTATTGCTTCCATTGCTACTTCAACTTGAGCAATCAACAACTGTCTCATCAAAACTTTAACTGGATTTGTGGCCATAATGTGTGTTAGAATCCTCTTATGTAGCCTATTCGAACCATATATCCTTATCCTCTTCGAAATATGCTAAATAACATAGCTACTATCTTCATGTATCGCAAGTGTCTTTTCGTCAACAAGGTTGTTGATTTCTTATTTTCCTTTAACAATTGGAACCCCTAACAGGGTGGCAAGATCTTCTTGCTATGGGGAATATAGGATATCAAAGGGATCCTTATCTTGGGATAAGGTATTTTCCTTTGCAGCCCTAGAAATATTTGATTTTAGTTCCTAATCTATTGAGGAGATATCCTCCCACTCCTTCACACTCTGCTACTTCTTATGCAATAGTTGATATGGGCTCTGTAGCATCCATGGATTCTTTAGCTACTAGTGTTGGAACATGTTCTAAAGCATGTGATGAGTCTTCAATACATGGTTTTTATGCTACATTTTCTTCAGGATGGATAATGAACATGTCCCATGTGACATATGGTTGTATTCTTCATAATTCATTGAAACAAAATAGCTTAATCAACCCATGGTGTGCTACAATTGCTTATGTTCTTGATTGGACTTCTATATCCATCCTTTAGAGAAACTTCATTAAGTAATATGGAATGACAATTATCCTCCAATGTCTCTAATGTTCCAAGATCTTAAAATGTTGTGCCAACATAAAAACCTAGAATTACAATGGCATTTTGTGAAATTGTTGAGCAAACTCTATAGTAATTTCATTGATGTATCCAATGAGTATGTCAAATAATTCCATCCATATTTTTTAAATCCATATTGTTGTTCAACTGTTTAGCAAACTCTATAGTAATATATGCTACATGTTAGGATTACTTTGTATTAAATCCATATATATAGTCTCTCATATGTTCAATGTTCCTCCCATGATTTTTTGTGAACTCCACAGTTAATTTTCACTTCTACAATAACCCACACTTTGTGAAATCTATTGTCTATTTCTTAAGACTTTCCTTGCTACTGCATTTGGCCAACATTGTCGATATCCATAGTGATATTATAGGTCGATGATTCACATTGTTTTCTCATTCATGGAAAATATGTTATAGATTTGTTACTATGGTGGAGGGTTGGTGAATCTTTTGCATCCATAACTGCTCATTATTAGTTACCATTATTCACACATTGTTTATGGAGTGATAAACAATTAATTCAAGTAATAAAGAATCAATACATATGATTAAACATTTACTAGATTTATGAAGGCATTAAAGCCATTATTTATGTTTTTCACCCAAAAGTAACTGTCTTCATTTCTAATTGTAGTCATTTCCTTCAAAATTGGTGGCACAAGTCGGCATGTTAGCTGGTGAATTGATAGAGGGTTCATACCATCAGTATCAATCACTCAATAGCCATATTTATAAAACATTGAATCTCTGTCGCAATAAGGATTTCCTTAATAGAAGGCCCTTCCATACAATCTACCTTTTCAGTCAATGTCAGCTCCCAAAACAAAATTGGTAATCTCATCAACATCTACACTTGAAAACGACTTCAAGAAAAAATTTGGTGTTCTCAATTTAATCATGATCCTTTAATTGATTTAAAAATTGCAATTGCCTGAGAATTTGTGAATTCCCTCGGTGGGTTGCTAATTTTACTAGTTTTAAAATTGAAATTGTATGAGTTGACTCCCTTGGCATTATTTGTTTCACTACTTTAGACTAGTACTTGGGCGTTGTTTGACATTCTTATAGTTGTTGTTCAACTATGATTTGGCACGCTTGGATGACGTTTCTCCTCAATGACACTTTGTAATGAACCAACCATGCCTCTTGACAAATTGGATTTGAGTGTGTGACATAATATTTGTGAAACCATAAACATTTGTCCTTCCCTTCTAGCGTCCTATTATAACAACAAGTTTCTTACTAGAAAACACTTTTAATGTGCAGCAATTGTCCACATTTTCTTCATCTTTTAACATGATGATACAACACCCAGGTATTAAATTTGATGGTACTGTTCAAAATTCAAGATCTTAATGGCTGCAAAATACACTGTCCGAGATGAAAACAACAATTTGAAATCTTCTTTGATGTTTTTAACTTCTTCCTGTCAAAACTGAAGTGAAAGAAACCAATGCCATTCGAGGAGACCACATACAACTGGAGTTTTTGAATATGATTGAACTTCCAATTGAAATTTGTGTGCGAGAGCCAAGGAATTTTGTGTGTAACTGAGCAATCTGTGGGATATTTTGTGTGTTATTGAGCAACATACCCTGAGTTTCTATTGTTTGATTCACTGCATTCCACACCATTGCCATAATCCCACCAGAAACACCATTTCCTTTGTTGGGCAGTGTAAGCAAAACATAGCATATAAGAGAGCATAAAATAAGAAAGATGAAACACACATTAAACCAAGAACATCATTCATACACTTGACACAGTGATTTATGTGGAAACCCAAATCGGGAAAAAAACATGGGCAATGATTATCGGTCTTCTTCTTATTCAAGGGAGAACTACAATATCCTTCTTAGGCATACAATCATCCTCTCCTCACACACTTTCTACTCTGCTCTATTTCTGTGTGAACCTGTGTGAATGGCATAATGGTTTTTTTTTAAAAACCGAAACATTGGTCACACTAGCGACTAACATGTTCGTCACTTGCATTGTGATTTGGTCGCAAACACCAACATTGGTCGCTCTAGCGACTAACATGTTAGTCACTAGAGTGACTAACATGTTAGTCGCTTGTATAGCCATTTGGTCGTAAACTAGGTCACTTGGTCTCTCTAGCGACTAACTAATCCTCCTTCGTTTGACCTTTTTACCTTCAGGTTTGGTTGCTCTAGAGACCAATATCCATCATTCTACCGACTCAGAGTGGTTTATTGACTAAGTTTTACAGGGTTGTCTTTGTCACTCTTGCGACTAATATCAGTTGTTCGACCGACTAATATCAGTTGTTCGACCGACTAATATTTGTTGGTAGCCAAAATTCTCCCTATTGTGAATAGGCTTCTTTTTCCAGTCACTAGACCAACGAAGATCCATGTGTGGCCTCTAGACCAACGAATGGATTCTGATGAAAAAAAAAAACATCTTGGTCGCAAAAATGACCCTATGCCGACAAAACTTCGTCTCTACTTCATCGCAAAAGCGTTCAAATTTAATAGTGACACAACACCATATCCAGCATTGCTTGGTTTGGATTGGGAGTTTGACAACTAGGACTGATCCAAGTGGATATTGGTGGCCATCCACCTTTTTCGACTGGCTCAAAACTGTTTTCTGGCAATTTTGGCAATTTACTATTTTTAGCAGGTTTTAACTTCCGGGGCCATTTTGAGGGCCTAAATGAAGGTTTTTCGAGATATAGGTTCTCAATAATAGTCGAAGGAATCGTTGATCCCCCAAAATGAATCTCCTCGATGATACCTTTCCAACGAGCTATCACACGCCTAAAACGGAGATCGTATGCAAAAGTTACGACCCCAGGAAGTTGATGTACTAACTTACCCAAACGGGGCCCACATGACTTTTGGCGCTTCACCTCCTAGGGTTAGGTTTTTGGATGTCTAGGACTTTTGGCATTCCCGTCTATTGTAAAAATTCCTTCCGAGCCTCATTGTAACCATCTTCTTGAGAATGCGAGTAGCCGTCACATCTCTTCTCAGAGATAAGCTGCCACCATTCTAGCGAGTCTTTCACTCTGTATTTTTACATTCTCTGTACATATCTTTGATTAATAGAAATCATGTATTACTGTATATCTGTGTTTATGGTTGCATCTCTGATAAATTTCTGTTATATTATTGAATATATTCAATATCTCTACGCATTTCTTTATTATATCTCTGCTCTCATTTCGTGTCGAAAATAATCCAAATCAGTGGTATCAGAGCAGGCTGCTCTTGATCGTTTTTTTCAGTGCATGTCCCCGACAAGGTATGAGTATAGCAAGTTGGGTATCGAGATTTTCTCTCTTGAAGACAATCTCTCTCACACACCCAAGAAACCCTCAATGGCAGAAGAAAAGAAAAACGACGGAGCAGACGATCCTATCAATCTGTTGCTTGAGCAAGCTCTCACGCGACAGAGGGACAAAATGATGGAGAATTTTTCCCACATCCTTCAATGCCTGCTGATAGCATCAAGCACATATTCATCAAGCGGCCACTTTGGAGGCACCTCATCTTTCAAGGTACAAGTTAATTTTGATATTCCTGTATTTGAAGGACAGATAGATGTAGAAGCCCTAGAAAAATGGTTAACTCTGCTAGAAGGTTATTTCTCTGTTCACAATTTTTCCAACAAAGAAAAGATCATCTTCGCACTCCTTAAAGCTCTACCTCATGTCAAACATTGGTGGGAAACTTACTGGGAGAAAAGTTCCACAGAGGAGTCTGTAATATATGGGGCCGATCCCACTTGGGATTTTTTTGTGGATGCGGTAAAGGAACAGTATTACCCTGTTGGAAACTATGAGGACCAATACATGACATGGACCACACTGTGGCAAGAGAGGGGCCAAGCAGTTTCGGAGTTCACCAATACCTTCCATACCTTGTGCACCAAGTTGGGTATCAAAGACTCCGAGCGACATTTGGTTCTGAAATACCGTGGGGCTCTACACAGATACATCCAAACTGAAATGGATTTTCTAGACATCTCATCACTCGGTGTTGCTTATCGATATGTTGTCAAAATTGAGAAGAAATTTAAGCACCAAAACAAATGGGAGTTCAGGTCTGCAAATCCGCAACAACCAAAGTATGACAAAGACAACCCTAACAAATAGTCTCCCGAAAACCAATCCAAGACACAGGAAAAGAAGGGTCACGGAAAGACAAAGAAGGACACCGGAAAATGGTGCGATTTCCACAAAATCCCCTGGAACAACACCGATGAATGTTGCTCAAAATAGTCATTGGTGGCTGAGACCAAAGACAAGGAGCCAAACCCTGATTCAGAATCTGATTCTGAAAATACCGGTAAAGGAAAGATCATTGATGCAGACCCCACTGCTATTGTCACGACCGAAACAATTCAACCAGAAGAACCAACACATCCTGAAGAGGGGGAGCACCTTTTTCATTCACATATGTGGGTGAAGGGGACCCCACTACATTTTAATGTTGATAGCAGAAGCCAGAAGAACCTCATCTTAGCAGAGGTCATCAAACAATTGGGATTGTCGACAACACCACACCCGCAGCCATACAACATCGGGTGGCTTTGCCAAGGACGAGATCTTCGTGTCAACCAGCAATGTCGATTGTCATACAGCATCCAGCCCTTCAAGGATGAGGTATTATGTGATGTTTCCCCACTGGATGTCTGTGATGTTCTCTTGGGCCAACCATATATGTGGAAGTGCCATGTTGTTTATGAGTCTCGACCCCGTAGTGTCATTGTTACTTTGGGGGGTCATCTCTACAGAATACCAGAGGTAGTTCCAACTATTGGTCCACCTAAAAAGTGCCGCAAGGTAGTATCTCATACTACAAAATTCATCTTCTTCACAATCTGTTTGAAAGGGGAACAGAAGGACATTGAAACCACTACGGTTTCGCCCCCTGCACCTTCTATCCAACAGAAGCAGGTCGACAAGGTTGCAACAAAGCAAAAAAATTCCTTCTACACACCTTACTCTCATGTAGCTCAACTTGTTGAATAGCCTCAACTTCAACAAGTTCATGACAGACTTCCACAAACCAAGCAGCGCGACGTCTCCAGCAATACAAGCAGCTCACCCAGATGCAGATTTAGCAAACGCTTTTTCCTCTCCCCCGAGAACTCAACACAATGGATACCATTGCTTCCTAAAGAGGGAGGATTGATCCAGGTGGATATCGGTGGCCATCCACCTTTTTTTACTCGCTCAAAATTGTTTTCTAGCAATTTTGGCAATTTACTATTTTTAGCAGATTTTAACTTTCGGGGCCATTTTGAGGGCCTAAATGAAGGTTTTTCAAGATCGAGGTTCTCAATGATATCTGAAGGAATTATTGAGCCCCCAAAATTAATCTCCTTGATGATACCTTTCCAACGAGCTATCACACGCCTAAAATGGAGATCGTATGCAAAAGTTACGACCCCAGGAAGTTGATGTACTAACTTACCCAAACGGGGCCCACATGACTTTTGGCGCTTCATCTCCTAGGGTTAGGTTTTTGGATGTCTAGGATTTTTGTCATTCATGTCTATTGTAAAAAGGCCTTCCAAGCCTCATTGTAAGCATCTTCTTGCGAATGCGAGTAGCCGTCACATCTCTTCTTAGAGATAAGCTGCCACCATTCTAGCGAGTCTTTCACTTTGTATTTTTACAGTCTCTGTACATTTCTTTAATTAATAGAAATCATGTATTACTGTATATATGTGTTTATGGTTGCATCTCTGATACATTTATGTTATATTATTGAATATCTGCAATATCTCTGCGCATTTCTTTATTATATCTCCGCTCTCATTTCATGCCGAAAATAATCCAGATCAAGGCCATAATCAATCTAAATACAAGAAATATGAAATTTGAGTCAGGGGAATATAGGCTCACCACACCATTAGACCCATCAGAAGGGGAAATGTTTGTTGAACCTACTTTCCTAGACCTAGAGGAAATCAACTAGTTGTATAGAACAACTGCGTGCAATGAGGACTACATAAACCCAACTGCAGATTGGATACTCAATTGGTGGAGCATTACTTCAAGTGCAACAGACTCAAACACTGGTTTAGATAATTGGACACAAAGGCTACATGAAGTTTCCACAAGAAGATATGCATGAATAGGCCGCACAGTAAGATGGGTAGGCATAGAGATAAGGGAACCACCCATTTTTCACGGAATAAATGATTTGGAAACATTCTTGGAACAATATGAAGATGTAGTATTAGAGAATCAAGGACTATTAGAACTTGATATAGAACTCAAGGCCACACCTGCAAGATGGTGGGGCACACACAAAGAGACAATCACATATTGGTACCAATGTAAGAGGTTAATGCACATAAGGTTCGACGTAGAACATAAACACAATAAGAAGCAAAGATACGATGGACAAGTAACACTAGAGGAACACTTGGAGAAGTGTAGAACACCATGGAAACTGACACCCCCATAGGAATGACCTCACCATTTCATACACACTCTGAAGGGCATACCAGTGAACTGGTATATAGACCAGGAGCTATGCAAAGGAACTGTGACATGGGAAACATTGCAATAGAACTTTACAGTCACTTTCTCATTCGAACATGAGAACTCCAACATAGATTCATCTCTTAAACAGATAAGAGGATTAATATTCATCAAAGAACCAGAATTCAAATGCATAACAGAAGAACAATAGTGGAACAAACAGTCAGTCAAAGAACTGTTGTCATGTTACCATGTGCAAGAGGAAGCACCAGATGCAGATGATCTACACAATATTCAGATCGAAGAAGAAAAAGGTGAAAGAGAAGTGGAGGGTCCACCCATAGAATCAAAATTTATTGCCACGTCGATCAAGGTAAAGAAAGTCAACATTAGGACAATTGAGAACCCCAAATTGGCCAACATTGGAGATTACTGGGATGAACAAACAATGGAAAGAATAACAAAGTTACTGTGCGAGTACAATGAACTATTTCCTATAACATTTACAGAGATGAAGAGTATAGAAGGAGAGCTAGGAGAGATGAAGATACCACTCAGACCTGAAGCGAGACCGATCAGACATCGACCATATAGAATTAACCCAATATTTAAGCATAAACTAAAAGATGATATCAATAGGATGCTTGAAGCTAGAATCATAGAACCGGTGGAAGAATCGAAATGGATAAGCCTGATGGTAGATCAGGAAAAAAAACGAGGGATAAGGATATGCATCGACTTGAGGAAGTTGAACGATGCATGCCTACATGACTTGTTCCCTACACCTTTCATGGATGAAGTGTTAGAGAACATAGGTGGACACGCACCTTACTCCTTCACTGATGGATTCTCAGGCTACCATCAGATCAAGATAGAGAGGGAAGACAGATATGAGACCATGTTTGCGATAGAATGGGTATCCTACCATTACACAGTCATGCCATTTGGAATGAAGAATGCACCAACAATATTTTTCAAAGTAGTCATCACTGTGTTTAAGGAATTCATCCATCAATTTCTTGAGGTATACTTGGATGATTGGACAATATTTAATTTGTTGAAAGACCATGTATAAGTCTTAAGGATGATGTTAGAAATATGCAGGCAGTGCCAGATATCATTGAACATAAAGAAATTCATATTCGGGACACCATTTTGGATGCTATTGGGCCATATAGTATGCAAACAAGGGTTACTAGTAGATCCTACAAAGATTACATTCATTGTTAACTTGCCACCACCTAAAACAATTTGTTAGCTAAGAGTGACATTGGGACACACAGGGTACTATAGAAAGTTCATCAAAGGATACGCACAGATTACTGCACCAATGGAAAAACTGCTAAGAAAAGATACAAAGTTTCAGTGGAACGACGAGCGTCAACACAGTCTGGATACCCCGAAGGAAAGGATGGTCACCACACCAATATTAGTATTTCTAGACTGGGAGAAGACATTCCACATCCATGTAGATGCATTAGCCATAGCACTTGGAGCTATGTTGGCACAACCAAGAGCGATGGATTTGGATCACCCCATAGAATTTGTGAGTCGGAAACTGTCAAGATCATAATAGAACTATAAAACTACAGAGAGAGAAGGACTAGCTATGGTCTATGCATTGCATAAGTTCAGACATTATTTATTGGGGAAACAATTTAATATGTTCACAGATGACTCAACCCTTAAATACCTAGTCAACAAGCCAGTGTTGGGGGGGAGAATTTGTCAATGGTTACTACTATTTCAATAAATTGACTTTGAAGTAATATTCAAGCCAAGAAATTTGAATGTAGGACCTGACCACCTATCAAGGGTCACCAATAGAGAAGAACCTATGAATTTAGAGGACAAATTTCCAGACGCATAGTTATTTTTAGTCCAGATCATTGACCATTACTTTGAAGATATCATCCAGTACTTGAGCACAGGTACTGCGCCGCAGGAATACAACACCGCGCAGAAGAAAAACCTAGTATTCTGGGTTGCATACTATTAACTAATTGTAGGACACTTATACAAGATGGGCGTAGATAGCATCTTGCAAAGATATGTATTGGAACACAAAAGACCAAGAGTTTTAGTAGAATCCCATGATGGAATAACATGAATGAATTATGCAAACAAAGATACCATACAGAAGGTATTGCGCATAGGAATATGTTGGCTGACCATTCACAGAGAATCGAAGGAGTATTGTCAAAGATGAGATGTTTGTCAAAGGGTATGCAAACCTAAAAGAAGGGATGATATGCCATTACAACCACATGTAACATTATAGGCATTCGATAAGTGGTCCATAAACTTTGTGGGACCAATCAACCCACCAGCAAAAAGAACAGGAGCAAGGTAAATCATCACAACAACAGAATACCTAACAAGATGGGCGGAAGTAGCACCAGTGAAGGATTGCAGCACAGAAACAATAACACACTTTCTATTTGAAAAAGTAATCACTTGATCTAGGTGCCCATGTGTTTTGATGAGTGACCAAGGCACGCACTTCATAAAAAACACTATCAACGCTATGACTAAAGAGTTTTAAGTCCATCATTAGAAGAGCACACCATATCACCCACAGGCGAATGGTATAGTAAAGGAATTCAACAAGATTCTTGAGAATGCACTGAAAAAGATATGTAATGTCAACAAGGATGATTGGGACATTAAAATACCAATAGTATTATGGGCCTATAGGACTACATGCAATAATTTGATAGGGCACACGCCATTTAATCTGGTATATGGTCAAGAAGTAGTGGTGCCATTAGAATTTATGGTACCCAGTTTGCGCGTAGCAGCAATTACACACATGACAGAACGAGACGTAGTACAGGAGAGACTAAAATAGTTGATGACCATGGAGGAGGATCGGATATTAAAAGGGTTCAACCAACAAGTTCATAAAGCAAGGGATAAATCTTGGCATGACAGACACATCAAAAAGAAAAATTTCAAGGTAGGGAATTTAGTATTGATGTATGAAAACAAATCCATTCAACACCCAAGAAAACTCAGAATGCACTGGATAGGACCATAAAAAGTAAAACCATCACAGATGGAGGAGATGTACAATTGAAATATTTAGTAGGCATAGAAATCAGAAGGATGATCAATAGGAGTTGATTGAAACCGTACAAGGACAATCGACCACCCACTACTTGAAAAGTCACTGTGTGCGCAAAAAAAAACCACAAAAACTAGGATATCAAATAGTATGAATAAATGTACAATGCACCGAAGGAAGAAGGAGCACGCGCACTTAGGAATACAAACTCCATGAGGAAAATACCAATGGTCAAGTCACCATGAAAATAAGCAGGCAAAGTAAAGATGACAAAAGTAGTACGAAACGACGGAGTTATGTGGAATTGAATGCCAGAAAGGATTGACAAGACGCCACATTAATCACACCAACTGAATATGGAAAGGGAAATTAATGGCAAGTAATAATGAACTAGATGTGCATTGAATCTAATTAAATTAGCATCTTCGACAAGCTTCATGTGATGCCCATACAACACACAGACGTGGGAGAAAAGAGTCCATTTGCGAAAAGAGAATAGACAGAGAGTGATAAAGGTTAAGGAGCATAAAGAGGAGTTCACAAAGGGCACAAATACCATTCAGACTCAGCAAACGTTCGACACTCAACACCATGGCACCACCAAAGAAAGAAGAAGAAATAAAAAATTACAGAAAACCTAGAGTTAGAACTAGGGCACAGGTACAATTGTAATAAGGCGAACAACACTTGTCGGAGATCATTAATGTCATCGAAATCCCATCCCTAGAAACAAAACTAATGAACCCCACACCTGTGGTGGAAGAAACCCAACAGTCAATAGTGGAGGGCATGAATGTAGATATGCCAGTAGAGGAACAGGAGCAATAGAACTAGGACAAAGAAACCCTGAAGGAAACACAACCAGAGAACACCAAAGAAGCTCTGAGAGGTAATGGAACGATGATGAATCAGGAAGTAGTAGTTGAGCCAAACGAGTCTCAAATGACCCTATCAGACCAACCACCAGAAGGAACAGTCGAAGATGTCATGGGCTGGTCAGAATGGTATTTGGAAGTACAAACAATGGTCGCTAGAAACTCGAGCTAGACACCACCAAAGACACACAAGTAGCAGGTACCTAGTTCACCTCGCAAGAAACCCATTGTAGCCATTATTTTGTTGCATATACCAGATGGGGTACAAGTGAAACCAGAATTGTTGGGTCATATATGTTATCACATGAACTTGTCCGAGTCTTGTGTGTTTGTGGCTTATACCCAGATCTGTAGTTTTTCCATATCTCTATCTTTTTTGTAGACCAAGCCTTAAGTTTGTCCCCTTTCGGCTTGTAAAGTCGTCTTCTCTTTTCCCTTGTTCATTTTTGTACATTGGTTTCCCTCCATATCTTAGTCAAAATAAATCTTAGCCATGAGCCCCTCTGTTTTTCTCCCAGGACGTGCACTCGCCTCCTATGTTCCAGTCACTGGTCTCCCTATTTTCTCATCTCACAGCCAATCATCTGAATCCTTGATCGTGCAGGCCGCATCCATGAACACAAAGTGAAACTTTCTTAACAGTATGCTTTAGGATTGAAGAATAAGTAGGAAGCAGTTTTAATCTTTCAATGATGAATAATCCAAGAATAGTCCATATTAGCGACTCACAAGCATTCAGGAGTGAAAACTTGCGCGAAGTATAGCGCCAGAGAAAAATGCCTTGAAGTGAATATGAATCGTTGATCTTAAATGGGATAGGTGGTAGTCAATCCAAGCCTTCGAGGAAATGAGCTTCGAGATATTTGAAATGAGAAATGATTAGAATTCCTTAAGACTCGAAGCGTTGAAGTCCCAAAAAGACAAAGTTGTCAAAGCTCCGAATTTGTCGAAGCTTCCCAAGTGGAAGAAGGCCCAAAGTCCCAAAGGCTCCAAAAGGATCTGTGTCGTTGACTATCAAGAGCCACGTGTCGTCAGATCCATAGCTCCAGCTAAAAGAGAATGGAAGAGTAAGAGATATTTGAGTTTTGGTTTTCCCAAAACCCGGAGACCCGAAGTGGATCTCAACCGTCAAAATCCACAATGCCACGCATCATCAGATCTGTCATTCTGGGAGTTTTACTTCGAGAGTTTTAAAATTAAAAAAGGCCTGGAGTCTCGAAGGTATGAAGACCCTGTTTGTTGAATTCCTAAATATATGAAGCACGTGACACACTCTCATCAAGCATGGCACGCGACACTCTTTCTAGGTCATTCATTCATGGCCATGTCACCCTCCTTATCATGACACTTCATCAAATGTGACATCATATGATATCATCTATACCACCCATTAGTGGGACATGTGGCATAAATCCATGAGCTCTAGCTAAAGGCCTGAAGTAATCCTCGGTCGTTCGATTTATGAGGACACATGTCAGTATATCGCTAGCTCCAGGTAAAATATTTTGGGAGCCCAGGTTTGAGATTTGATTCTCCCGAAGCCCAAAGACACAAAGGGATTTCATCCGTCGATCTCTAGAGGGTCGCGCATCATTAGATCAATGGCTCTAGGTAAAAGAACTTGGAACCCTGGGTTTGAGATTTGATTTTCCCGAAGACCAGAGACTCGAAAATCGTCTGATTTGTTGATCTTAGGGAGCCATGCATCATCAGATCCCTATCTCTAGAGAATTTATTTGGGGCAAATAAAGTTTGACTATTGAAAGGCCGAAAGCCCGAATCATGAAGCAGATCTCGACCATCAATTTGAAAACGGAAGATCTAATCCATCAATCTAAAAGGCATTAGAGTTGGGCCATTGATCAGGAAGCCTCATATCAGATCATAATATAAATGGTCTCTCTCCATTGCGGGGTCGAAAGGTGCGCATGTTTTAAAATTTCAAGGGCGGGCCACAATCAGAACCGTGCTTTTTAGAAAGGGATGCATGGCAGTTCATGGTGAAGTGTGGGGACAAAATCAGTTTGCTTTCAAACCACCCTTGGTTGTGCTTGCAATCACACAATTTCATAGGGTCATGGCCCAGCTAGGTCACATTGAAGAAGGAGCAGGGGAACATGAGATATCCCTCAAGCCCTGGACAGCCAAATGCATGGAAGCCATCAACACAAATATGTGGCACCCTTATGATCATGGCATAAGGACACTCCCTAAGAATTAAATCTCATTCAATATTTGAGGAAAGGAATTTGATGAAAGTAGAGCCAGTGATTGAAACCTTGATTCACTCCATAAATGGAAGGCATGGAAGGCCCGACCGTGGGGACTGAACCGTCAGCCCGTGGTACCCCTGTGGGCAGATTTTCCTGAAAAACCCATGTCGATATGAGCTCACATTTGACAGAGGGGTGGATGTCTAGTTTGACATAAGAACTTTCCAACACAAAGATTTGACTGTAGTGACCAGGTCACACTATTGGTAGTAGTGTATTGTTCTAAGTATAAATACATAGTTTTAATATTTTGTTAAGGTCATCAATTGGTTGAGAATAGCTCCCTATTTTGTAATGTTTTAATGACAGAACTGTTCTTTGGCTATGTATCAAATTTGATACTTTCATGCTAATAGAAGTCAACTTCTTTTCCTCTCTCTATAAAAACTATGCTAAAACACTCAGGCGTGGAGGATCCAGTTGAGAGTTGTTATGTTGTTGTAACGTAGGTTTGATTACAGTGGTATCGTGACCAGTTTTAGTTAGATCCCTTGTTATTTTTCTCCCTCTTACATTGAACGGCTCGAGCATGGAGGATCCAATCGAGTTGTCATAGCTGCATCGTGATGTAGGTTTTATCATCGTGTTGTTGTGACTATCTTGTTTGGACTTATTTCAATGTCTGAAGCTTGTGCTCAAGAGTGATCTTGAGTCTAAGTTTTTCTTCTCCAAGTTGCTTCAAAGCCTAATGCTCATAGAAGTATTGTTCACCTTTCTCACTAAGTCTTCCCTCTTCTCACACTTAAACAAAATTCACTGACTGAAGTTAATGTGGCCCTAACATCCCTGTGAATTTCTTGTCCAGTTTCGTGTTGAATATCATTCATATATTGATTTTTGTCCATTGACCTCCACTCATATAAAACCAACATCCACCAAAAAAATTAATGGGTACTGGGACTATCCTTTCACAATCTGAGGGTGACTCTCAGTGCTAACATTCATGGCATCGTTGTCGAGGAATGAATTGAATACATTTCCCTAGGTAATAATGATAAATAAATTTTGATTCTGAAGGTACATCAGAAATCAGTACCATTGAAGATTGCATATCTTGCACTTGGAGACTCCATTGTTTCAGTTGTGGCTTCCAGAGGCAGACACATGAGGTCTACTCCACAACTTCCTATGGCTACACCTGAAGCTGAACCAGAGGGGATTATTAAGAAAGGAAATATTTCTCAAGAAGGCTTTTAGCTATTGTCCCATATTGAAAGGCTCCCTGGGAAGAACGACATTGCAGAGATCCAGTTTTAGATGGTGAAATAATGATGGACACATTATTCTGACGAATAATTTTTCACCATGGTGACCCCACTAGTTTGAAATGGAAAATATTTTAGCTCAAAGGTATGCCTTCTGTGATTTTTCGAAAATAGTGGGTTTCCCTAATCCACTACCTGATAGAGATGAATGGGAAAGAAGCCTTCCTAAATTCCAAGGAGAAGAGTGGGAAGTACCAGCTGGAAATTTGCTGGAATTTCATGAATTTATTCATCGACTTCATATCATGCATGAAGATGTTCATATTAAGATTTTCAAGATTTTGTTAAGGGGGATCTCTCATGATTGGTGTCGGTCTCTTCCCATTGCAATCATTAGCTCTTTGAAAGGTTTTCATGCAGCTTTCAATTCGTTTTGTAAAGATTAATTTTTAGCTGAGTATCTTTATGAAAAGTGTTGTGATGAGTTTTCTTTGTTTTATAAAGATTCTTCCTGTCACAAAGATCCATTTTGTGATGAATCTGTTATTGTGGAAGAAAGAATTTTCCATGAAGAGCATGAGGTGTTGAATGAAATTCATTATGATAGAAATAATATAGAAACGCCTGGCATCATTTTAGACGTGTCTATTTTTTTAAGCGTTCATGAAGATCAACATGTCTCTTATGAATATCCTAATGTTGAAGACCAAGGGTATTTTGTAGAAGATAATTCCCCTAACTATGAAGCTAAGATAGATGAAAAGATAGCAGCAAAATCTAGGGAAGATTCATCTATGTTTTTTCCTATTTTTTCAGATTCGAAAGCAGAGTTTGTTTGTTTCTCTTATAAAGGATATGCAAAGGATATTCTTGTTCTGGAAACTGATGTTTTTTGAAGTCCTACTTATGATAAATAAGTTCTTTCAAATATTGACCAAGAACAACCAACTTTTGATGAATATCCCAACGAAGCTGATGAAGAGAAGATCTTTTCCATGGTTATTGTTTATGATGAGTATGAATCTGATCCTTGGGAGAGCCATGGAGGATAAAAGGAGGAGATAAATGTGTAGTTTATCTCCTGTCCAAAGCCTATAAGTGAGAAAATATCACCTGGGATTAGCCAACCTGCATCTATCCTCCAACCACCTGTATACTCTGAGAACATAAAACGATGGGTGAGAAGCAATGAAGTACATGAGGTAATTTCTTACCAGTTGAGATTTCCTGATTATAATTTTTTTGACCTTGTGGGGTTGTATTTAGAGCTGTGTTTTTCATAAGAATTGGAGCCTGTAAAATTATTCATTTTGTCATCATTTGGGGATATTTTCAGTGTTCCAAGACGAGTTTTATTTATGCTGTCATACTTCCTTTAGCTTTTGTGGATCATTTGTGGTGAAGAGAAGAATTATATTACCAGATAGTCTAGGTGTCTATGGTGGAAGTTTTCTTTCACCTAGCACTTTGTAAAAATTAGTTATCTTAGGATTGTACATAAATAATCTCCTTCTGGAGCCCATGTGCTTATTTTCATTTTTAAGTTGAATAGTGTACATATCTCCCTATTTTCTTCAACATTTTTTTGAGCTAGACTCCATAGCCCAACAATTAAGGCACTGGAACTCTGCATTCTTGGAAGCTCACAAGGAGCATGCCATCCCCTGTGGAGACAAATGTTATCACATGAACTTATCAGAGTCTTGTGGGTTTGTGGTTTATACCCAGATCTGTAGCTTTTCCATGTCTCTATCCTTTTCGCAAACCAAGTCTTAAGTTTGTCTCCTTTTGGCTTGTAAAGTCATCTTCTGTTTTCCCTTGTTTGTTTATGTGCCCTAGTTTCCCTCCATATATTAGTTGAAATAAATCTCAGCCCCAAGCCCCTCTGTTTTTCTCCGAGGACGAGAACTCGCCTCCTATGTTCCATTCACTGGTCTCCTTGTCTTCTCAGCTCACAGCTAGTCATCCAAATCCTTGATCATGCAAGTTGCATCCATGAACACAAAGTGCATCTTTCTTAATAGTATGTTTTAGGATTGAAGCATAAGAAAAAGGGAGTTTTAATCTTTCAAGGATGAAGATTCCAAGAACAATCTAGTTCTAAGACTCACAGGTGTTCGGGAGTGCAAACTTGCGCAAAGTATAGCACCATAGAAAAGGCCCCGAAGTGAATATGAATCATTGATATTAAAGGGGATAGGTGGCAATCAATCCAAGAATTCTTGGAAATGAGCTTCGGGAGATTTGAAATGAGAAATGCTTAGAAGTCCTGAAGAACTGAAGCCCTGAAGTCTCGAAAAGTTGAAGCCGTCGAAGCACCGAATATTCTAAAGTTTCCCAAGTGGTCGAAGGCCTAAAATGGAACTCAGTCGTTGACCAACAAGATCCATGTGTCATCATATCCACATTTGTGGGTAAAAGCGCATGGAAGAGTAAGCGAGATTTGATTTTTCATTTTCCCAGATCCTAGAGACCTGAAGTGGATCTCAACTATCCAAATCTAGAATGCCACATGTCATCAGATCTATCACTCTAAAAGTTTTACTTTAAGAGTTTTAAAATGAGAAAAGGCCCAGAGTCCTGAAGGCCCAAAGACGCAAAGTGTTGAAGTCCCGAAGACCTGAAGCACGTGACGCACTCTCATCAGGCATGATGCATGGCACTATTTCCAGGTCATTTGGTCATATCTATGTCAACCTCCTTATCACGACACATCAACAGACATGACATCATATGACATCATATAGACCACCCATCAGCGAGACATGTGGCCTAAATCCATGAGCTCGAGCTAAAGGCCCAAAATAATCCTCAGTCATTCGATTCATAAGGACACACGTCTGTATATTGCTACCTCTAGGTAAAATATTTTGGCAGCCCAGGCTTAAGATTTGATTTTCTCGAAGCCTAGAGACACAAAGGGATTTCATCCCTTGATCTCTGTAGGGCCACACATTATTAGATCCATGGCTCTAGGTAAAAGCACTTGGAATCCCAGGTTTTAGATTTGATTTTCCCGGATACTAGAAACCTGAAAAGCGTCTCAGTCATTGATCTCAGGGATCCACACTTCATCAAATCCATAGCTCTGGAGAATTTGCTTGGAGAAAATAAAATTTGACTATTGAAAGGCTCAAAGCCTGAATCGCGAAGCAAATCTCGGTCGTCGATTTGAAAAGGGAAGATCTGATCCATCAATCTAAAAGGTGTCAGAGCTGGGTCGTTGATCAGGAAGCCTCATCTCATATCACAAGATCAATGGTCATGCTCCATTGCGGGGTCGGAAGGTGCTCGTGTTTTAAAATTTCAAGGGTGGGCCACAATTAGAAACGTGGTTTTTAGAAAGGGATGCATGGGGATTCATGGTGAATTGCAAGGACAAATGAGGTTTTATTTCAAAACACCCTTAATTGCACCCAAAATCGCACAATTGCGTAGGGTCATGGCCCTAGGTCACATTGAAGAAGGAGCAAGGGAACAAGAGATATCCCCTGAGCCCTAGAGAGCCAAATGTGTCGCAACCGTCAAAATAGACATGTGGAACCCTTATGATCTTGTCATGTGGCCACTCCCTAAGCATTAAATCTCGTTCAATATCTGAGGAAAGGCAATTGATGAAAGTAGAGATGGTGGTTGAAACCTCGGCTTACTCCATAAATGGAAGGAATGGAAGGCTCGGCCGTGGGGACTAAACCGTCAGCCCATGATACCCCTGTGGGTAGATTTTCCTGTAAAACCCATGCCAATATGAGCTCGTGTCTGATAGAGGGGTGCACATTCAGTTTGATAGAATAACTCACTGACATAAAGATTTGATTGTAGTGACCAGGTCACACTCTTGGTAGTGGTGTATTGTTCTGAGTATAAATAGATAGTTTTAATATTTTTTTAAGGTCATCAACTGGTTGAGCAAAGCTCCCTATTTTGTAATGTTTTGATTCCATAACTGTTCTCTGGTTATGTATCAAATTTGAGACTTTCATGTTAATCGAAGTCAACTTCTTTTCATCTCTCTATAAAAATTATGTTAAAACACTCAGGCATGGAGGATCCAGTCAAGGGTTGTTATGTTGTTGTAATGTAGGTTTGATTATAGTGGTATCGTGACCAATTTTAGTCATCTTCCTTGTTATCTTTCTCCCTCTTACACTGAATGGTTGGGGCATGGAGGATCCATTCGAGTTTTCGTAGCTGCATTTTGATGTAGGTTTGATCATCATGATGTTGTGACTGTGTTGTTTGGACATATTTCAATGTTTGAAGCTTCTTCTCAAGAGTGATATTGAGTCTAATTTTTTCTTCTCCAAGCTACCTGAAATCCTAATGCTCATAGCAGTCTTCTTCACCTTTCTCACTAAGTCTTTCCTCTGCTCACACATAAACTCAATTCACTGACTGAAGTTAATGTGGCCCTCACTTCCCTGTGCATTTCTTCTCCAGTTTCATGTTGAACATCATTCATATATTGAGTTTTGTCCATTGACCTCCACTCATATAAAACAAACATCCACCAAAAACTTTGATGGGTACTAGGATCATCCTCCCACAATCTAAGGGTGACTCCCAATGATAACAATATAAACAAGCTAAAATACTCGGACCATGATGTAGCAGACACGAGAAAGTTCCTAGAATTTGCAAAGAGGGTATACTTACAGACTATGGGCATAAATGTGATTGGGGAACTGGTTGATAAACCACTCCAGTGGGAAATGGGGATGGAAAAAATGGGCATTTTAGGTCTTCTAGATGTCCCACACTATGGCAGAGGACAATACGCAAGAAGTTGTGCCAAACAATTAATGGCGGTCACACATGGTGGGGACATATGGTTGGACAATATCCTCTCGATAGACATAGAGCTTATTGCAAACATTACAAGGTTGCCATCCCAAGGCATGGATATCGTGCAATTCCTCAATGAAAAAGGAGAAAACACTTGTGGAGGAAATGAATAAGAAATACGTTACAGATAGGGGGACGCAAGGAATCATCATCAAGAGAATCAATGATGATGCAACACAAATGGCTGCAAAAATCTTGGCCTGCAAGTTGCTAAGGAAATTCCGCAGAGAGGAAGTCTCGACTGGGGTCATCGCAGTCACAACACAATGTGACGAGGGAACCATAGTGGGCTGGGCAACCTATCTATTAAATATATTTCTGGTTGATTGCAAGGATGCACGGGATTTCAGAATGGAATTCCATTACTCATGGTTTCTCATGCTAATTTCCCTTATGGGATGTAGGGAATCGAGATATGTCTCTTTCGCTAGCAGATCCAAACCAAATCAGGGAGCAAGATATCTATTGTTGGGTGCCACATATGATGCCAGACATAAAAAGATGAACGGATCCATATTCAAAGGATACCTTTGTGACTTGCAGGAAGCCATCTCCAACATGTGGAGGATAACACCATAGGTTGTCGCACAATATCAAGACATTTCCAACTTCAAGGCCACGTGACATGCGATGTGGATATAGGCATGGAAGGACCCTAGTAAGAATTGGCTACAAATGCACTATTGTATCATAGAGGGCGACATCGACATGGTTATCAAAGACTGGGAAGATGAGTGGAAGATTCCAGTCCTCACCGAAGAACTTCTGGAAAGGACACTAGAAGAGAAGAAAGGGCAAGGAGAAACACAACCTTAAGAAGTCCCAGTGCCCAAGAAATGAAGGGCGGGTTAGGAAAAGACAAAGCAAATAAACGAAGGGACAACAAAGACAGGGACCCAGAAGGAGAAGAAGGATAATAAACAATCAGCCAAAGAATGGTAGAAATAGGTTGAGGCCACGCAAGGAACTACACCAAGTCCCAATTCCAAAGAACCAGGCATTAGTAAGAGACAAGATGCTCAGACAGGGGGCATGCGCAAGAAGATGAAGGCACAAGGAACACCTCTAGATTATATGATCAGGAAAGACGATGCATAGATGATAGCCAGAATGGTTCAGGATTGTATATCAGAGGACTTTGATAATGTTGTGCACCACAGGGACATAATTCAAGAGGAACAAGAAGACATGCGATAGTTACTCAAGCAAATCAGGGAAGCACAGACAGCGGGAAGCAGCATGTAAACATGTCCATCAACATCACAGACAAAAGAAAGACTGGAAGAAGGAGAGGGAGATACAGTCCATACAATACCATAGTTGAACAAAACATTCCACATTTCACCCAGTATGTTGCGCATGGACGTGATCATGGGGAAGAAACCCATGAAATACATAGCTCAAATACAACTGGTATTGCCGCAGATACTAGCCAAGGCTATACATAGATTACATGTTAGCGTTACCCAAGAGGTACAGTTTCGTGCACACACAGACTTATCCAAATAACATCAAGCAATCGAGAAGCAGGACGCACTGGAAATCATATGTGAGAAGGCTAAGTTCGAGACCCAAGGGGAAAGGGAGTGTAGGAATGGATTGGAACAAAAAGTGGTAGTAACTTATGAGAATATTCCAAACACCGCGCAGAGGGACAAATTCCAAATGACACCACCACAAATTCATAATTCCCATATTTGGTTCTAAAGGTTGTCTTATTGATGTCTTCTTCCTTGATTCTTACCCAATTTTATCCTCATCTCAAGTCTATATTGGAAAATATATTTACCCCTCTTAACTGATCAAAGCGGTCATCAATTTTGGGTAGAGGATATTTGTTCTTTCCTGTGGATTTATTCAATTTTAGAAAGTCAATACATAGCCTCAATGTTCCATCCTTGTTTTCGACAAAGAGCACTAGGGATCCCCAATGTGAAACACTTGGATGTATGTACTCCTTTTACAACAATTCTTCCAACTACATTTGTAATTATTTTAATTTTGGTGTACTCATTCTGTAAGGTTTTTTTGATACTAGGGAAACTCCTGGTACTAAATCATGTTATGAGGAAAATATCTCTATGGCTAGGGGTAAACCACAACAGATGGAAATGACTATAGAAATCAACTCTAATCTTAGATATTCTATAAAAGAAAATATGATAACGAGACAAGATAAAGAGCCTACCTCGTCCAAACGTTCGATGAAGTCCACCATTAAGAACTTAACTCAAAGAAATACACCCGCAAATTTTCCTCAAAAACCAAGAAACGCAAGCATATGGTGATAATATACAATGTTATCACATTCAATAGAAGAATCCATCAACATTCATAACAAATACACCCAAGGAATAAAAATTCAAATATTTGCAAGATATTAATTGGACGAGAAAAAAGTATTTCTATTAAAATGTAATCAACAGAAGTGAATGAATTACAAATTTCCATGTCGGCATGGTTCATAAAAGAGAAACTAAGTCCCTTCCAGCTAGGCCTCCACCACTTCAATCCTCCACCAAAGGCAATATCATATAAGAGAGACAATGAGGTTCTCAATCCTGTAGGGAAGAGATTGGGGGTTGAACAATGTGTTCCGACTTAAAAGGATAAAGGGATGCAGACTCAATATGAAGTGAATAATTTCTCCAGAGTAACTTTTCTCTCAAATTTGAAATTTTCTCCCCTTCTCCATAGCTCGGATTTGGCCCATTTATAGCTTTCAAGTGGAACTGAAGGGCCAATTCGAAACATTTACAGTATATGGAAAGTCAAGGATCATGGATCTCATGATGTGACATGGAAACCCGACACCATTTTTTAATTTTGGGCACAGAACTCGATGTACACGGGTTGTAGTGCTAAAACTTGCGTATACACATGTTGTATGATAGGTAGGGCATGTATATGTGGAAAAATATTATTTTTAGCTCTGGGATTTGCAAAAAGGGACTTCAAGTCTACATAGGGAAATGGAAAAAAGACCTTCTAAGAAAATTTGTGTAGGGTGAGGTAAATATTGATATAACATATGCCCCCCTAATATGTGAGGTTAGAGGAGTATCTATGATGGATGAAATACATTATAATACTCAGAAGTGGAGTAATGGAGACCCAACTAGAAAAACTAGTTCCTCATGAGAATATTACAATCTGTATTGACTTTTCACACATGGCTACCAATTTGAATTACACTGCATATCCATGTCAAAATATACCAAACATTTTTTCATGGCCATGAATAGGAAATACAAAGGTTGATACATGCCAAAGGTTGTCATAGTCACGAACAAGGCCCAATAACACCAGTCTCAAAATCAATTTGAATATGTCTGTATACAATGGAGTACAATATGATCTTACATGATCACTGAAGTCACATAGGTACTGGTCCAATGAAAGATAGCAACAACTCAGGAAAGCTGGGACTATGAACTAATCTTTTCAATTCTTCTACACAATCTGCCAAAGGTGAAATTCTACATCATGTGAATAAAGGAGTTGAGGTCGAACACAATGAGACTTTGTTTGATTACCAGTCATTAAGGTATATTGTTAACAAATGTGAGACAACCTAATGATAATTAAAGTAGGTATCAAGGCACTAAGTACATTCTTGCAAGTGTGAATAGAGATGTCGGGGTCAAACACTTGAATAATCCATCGATCATGAGACATTGATGTATTCCCAATTGTTGATGGTGAGAGAAATTGCCACTAATGACTGCAAGCCTCTAGGTACTCATAGGACTCTAGGCCTCGTTTCTAGAATAGATGAGTTGAATTCAATGGAAGGAGACCCGATGAAAGGATATCATTAGGGCATCTCTTGTTAGTCAGCATCGGGTACAAAGAAATAGCTTGATTATTTGGAGGAACTCAGACGAAGATGATGTTCATGAACCAACAACCCTCTGCATATCTCGCATGCACTAGATGCAAGTAGTTCATGAAAGAGACCCTCTAAATATCAACCAATAAGGAAAACTATCGAAAAAGGTGAGGAAACCACCAATAAGGCTAATGACATCCAAGACATTTCACTAATCCCTAATGTGTCATTATATTTCTTGTCATCGAACATAAGGGAAACCCCCCAGTCAATGACCAATGAGGAGATGTTGACTGATGGTTTCAAGGTTACCTACCCATGATGAAAGTAGGACCAAGGTACATAATAGGACTACAACTTCATGTAATTCTGAGACACACTGAGGGTATGGCCGACATGCAAAGTCAAGAGTTATGAGGAGTGGATGACGAAGGTTGATATACATCCTTTGAACAAGAGCATGAGACATATGGAAGGCTCTAGAAGCATAGACTCAATGATGAAACTTTGAGATGCAGGAGGCATCAATAAAAATATCCATAGGGACTGGAAGAGTAAATAGTCGGGGGAGTAAACTCTATGTAACAAGCTCAACTTCATAAGGTCATGCTAAACCCAAAATTTTGATAATAAATGGACTCAAAAATTTTGTTCTCTATTCAAAGGAGACATGGATGCTGCTAATATAAGATAATATTAATTTCCCACCCATATTTTTTTTTTCTTCATAGTCAAATGAATGCTATGATACAGAGGAGGAAATGAGTGTTTCAAGTAAGCAATCTATTTCCAGCAGTGGAAGATACCTATGCTCAACGCAAGGAGGTGCATGCAGGAGATGGACACTCAGGCGATTGTCTCCTCTTGGGAATAGGGTGTCAAGCTGCAAAGGATATAAAAAAGGCTCTGCTTGGCTGATGATGCAAATTGATGAGGTGAAAGACTTATAATGAAAAAAAGAGAACCAGAAATAGGCTCAATACTGCAAGCAAGAGAATGAGATGCAATTCAAACTTAACACAAAAAAATTTCCTTTTTCGTAATATTAGTATACTTGGTTTGAAAAAGGGATAAACTTGCCCCAAATACATGTCCTTTCAAATCCAATTTACGAGTGTGAAAGAGACAAGCTCACTCGGAAATATTTTCACTTTTTGAGAGAGTCAGAAAAGATCTAAAACAAGACTCACAACCTTTTGAATCCAATTAACGAGTGTGAAAGAGACAAGTTCACTCTGAAATCTTTTCGCTTTTTAAAAGAGTCATAAAAGAGCTTAACCAAGACTTGGGGATGTTGTTCTAAGTTACATATTATGGGGGAGGCCAAGGCTCCCATGAAGGACTTCTGTCGAAAATTTAGAAACTCACAGATAGGCAACACAATCTTAGGAAATACCAAATCTTTCCAAGTCGAGGAGGATAAAATACTTGCATAGGTTACTTTATCTACAATATATCGAAGAATTACACTTATATGGAAGGGTGTAGAAGAAGGAATTCAAGTCTCTACAAGATCATTCCAATCAAATGAAACCACCCTAGCTCTTGGAGGGAGCATTCTTGGAGAGAGTAGAATGATCCCTTATTGATAAGGTACAAAACTATAAATTCTAAGGACATGGTTGAAGGATGCATCACCCTCCAAAAGAAGAGTGCCATTGACTGAATATTACATCTGCAATGTCACTTCCTTAGGCTTGTCACTCTCCAAGAGAAGAGTGGGACTGGTCGAATATTACATCAACACGACCATTTCTTCAACTGTTGGTTGAATAGGATGTGAGACAACAAGGTCAAGAGATGCATCACCCCCAAAAATAGGAGTGGTGTCAGTTGAATATTGCATCGACATGACCACTGGTTGAATAGGATGCAAGACAACAAGTTCAAGAGACACATCACCCCCAAAAATAAGAGTGGTGTCCGCCTAATATTGCATCAGCATGACCATTGTATCAACCAAAGAATATTGGGAAACCAAATATGAATCAGAGCCTGAAGGGCCCCCAGGTAAGGACCATGCTTCTTGTACCACAATAGTAGCAGGGCACAAATGAGTAAGATGATCTCCTTTTAAAATCCTACAAAGGAACTTGGGCTTATCTCTTACACATCTAGGCTTCTCAATCGTATGAATTCCCCCAACATGACTTGTAGTGGCTGGTGACATGCTACTAGCATGACTTGTAGAGGATAGTATCAAATCTCCAACATGATTAGTAGAGGTTGGTGATGGAAGTGTAGTGTGGCTAGCAGTGACTAGAATTGTGCCCCCAACATGATGTGTAGCGGCTAGTTGTTGGTCTTCAAAATGACTAGCAGGGGTTGTAGAAAAATATCCAACATGACTAGTAGAGTTTGGTGATATAATGCCAGTATGACTTGCAGTGACTGGACTTATGCCCCAGCATGACGTGCAATGAATGTTTGCTGGTCTTCAACATCACTAGAATGGGTTGTAGACCAATATCCAACATGACTAGCAGAGGTTGGTGATATAATGCTAGTATGACTTTTAGTGACTGGACTTGGGGAAGTGGTTGGTTGTGGAATTTGAGACTAAGGTTCTGAGAAAGAATGGTTCTGAGAAATTGTAGGCCAAGAAGGGTTCTGGTATACACCATGGACCTATATGGCAGGATATTATTCTCCTCCATATGGATTCATAAAGGGTTGTAAGGGCATCGACACCGAGGAAGCTGCTTGCGGAGAGAAATATACATGACAAGGTTTACTCATGTGAGGATATATCTTTCCCCCAGATGAAGGAACTTTGTGAAGGGGGTTTCCCATACTATAAAACTGACTACCCCCAGATGAAACACCAGAGGAAAGATGGAGACCCACCATGGTAAAATCATTCGTAGGAACTAGCATAGTGGAAGAAGGATATATGGACGAAGTGTAATAAGTAGAATGACCGCCCATTTGAGCACATTCTCCTAGAAAAGTGGATCCGTAGGAAGCAATATTCCAACCTCTTATCGCAAGAGTTGTTTGAGGGATATGAATCCCCAGTATGGTTGCCAATTCTATTATGAGGAAAATATTTCTATGGTTAGGGGTAAACCACAATAGACGAAAATGACTACAGAAGTCAACTCTAATCTCATATATGCTATATACAAAACTATGCTAATGATACAAGATAAATATCCTACCTTGTCCAAACGTTCAATGAATTCCACCGTTGAGCACTTGACTCAAAGCAATACACCTGCAAATTGTCTTCAACAACCAAGAAACACAAGAATATGGTGATAATATATAATGTTGTCACATTCAATAGCATAATCCATCAACATTCATAACAAATATGCCCATGTAATAACAATTCAAATATTTGCAAGATATTAATTGTATGAGAAAAGAGTATTTCTATTAAAATGTAATCAACAGAAGTGAATGAATTACAAACTTATGTGTCGGCATGGTTTGGAACCGAGAAACTAAGTCCCTTCGAGATGGGCCTCCACCAAAGGCAAGCTCATATAACGGAGATAACAAGGTTCTCAATAATGCAGGGAAGATCTTTGGGGTTGAACAATGTGTTTAGACTTAAAAGGATAAAGGGATGCAGACTCAATATGAAGTGAATAATTTCTCCAGAGTAAATTTTCTCTCAAAGTTGAATTCTTCTCCCCTTTTCCATAGCTCGGATTTGGCCCATTTATAGCCTTCAAGTGGAACTAAAGGGCTGAGTCAAAACGTTTCTAGTATATGGAAGGTCAAGGATAATGGATATTCTGACGTGACATAGAAACTTGACACCATATTTTAATTTTGGGCACAAAATGTGATGTACGTGGGTTGTAGTGGTGCAACCTGCGTATACGCATGTTGTATAATTGGTAGGGCATGCATATGTGAAAAAATATTTTTCTTAGCTATGTGATTTGCAAAAAGGGACTTCAATTCTACATAGGTAAATGGAAAAAAGGTCTTCTAAGAAAATTTTCATAGGGTGAGGCAAATCTTGCTATAACAAATCAATAGAGAAATCTATCTCCCATTTTGGTGGAAATCCTGGTATTTCTTGGAATACATCTTAAAATTCTTGTATTACTAAAAATCTTCGAGGCTTGGCCCTTTTGTATTTTCTCGCTCCTCCACTTGGGTTGCATACAATTGACATCCCTTTCTGAAACATATTTTTAGCTCCAAGGCCGAAATATCCCTTATAGAAATTGGTCTTGGAACTCCTTTCACAGTGCTCAATTTTCCTTATTCATCAAGACATGTAGATGTCTTGTTATGAAAATCTAGGACATCATGATTCTCGTCCAACCAATTGATCCATATTTAGACTCTCATCCCATGTATGTGGATGCTTATATTTGTACATGCGTAGGATGTGCACAATCATCTGATTGACGACCTCTATCTAGCCATCGGTTTGGGTGTGAAAACCAATGGCTTTAGTGAGATTGGTGTCCAACAATGACCAGAGACTCGACCAAAATGTGTTGAGGAACCTTCTTTCCCGATATGAGGTGATGGTTTGTGGTATCCCAAAATGGACCCACACCCGTTCGAAGAAGATCTTGGCAATATATGTCACTGTGATGTTCTTCTTGTAGGTTGTGATAATGGCCATCTTCGAAAATCGATCAACCACAAAAAATACACAATCATTTCCATTCTTGGTGGAAGGAAGGGCAGTCATGTAATCCATCGATATGGATTCCCAAGGCCTCCTAGGATTAGGAATAGGTTTGTATAAGCCTTGCTTCTTCATGGATGGATTGGCAATGGCACAGGCAGTGCAAGATCTGATATACTTGCTGAAATATTGTCAAAGTTTTGGCCAATAAAAATGTTTTAGTGGAATAGCCACTATTTTATCCATGCCAAAATGTCCTTCCATATGACTATAGTGATACTCCCAAATAATATTTGCACGATTGCTTGTGGAACACAAAGGTAGCCCAAATGGCATAACAATCCATACTGGATGTGAAAATAGGTGACATTCACTCTTGTACAAAAGAGATAATAAGTGGTGGCGAAGTCTGGGTCAAGCTGATAAAGTTGGGGCCACTCAGATGCCTCATGCCCATAGGAATAGAGTACTGTGGTGAATGCATAAATAGGAGGACGACTAAGGCAGTCAATGACATGATTTTTGATCCATGTTTTATACTTGATGTTGAGATGGAACACTTTTGATGGCAGTCTTTTTGCAACTTCCTCTATGTCTGTATGAACTGCAAAGGCTTGTGATCAGTGGGGATAATTGTCTCCTTGCCAAAAATGTAATGTTTCCACTGATGTCAGGCTTGCAAAATGGAATACATTTCTTTTTCATAGGTGGGGTATTTTTAGATAGTATCTGAGAGTGTCTCACTATGGTATGCTATTGGATTCCCACATTAGGTGAGAACTACATCGACAACATAGTCAGAGGTATTAGTCCCAATCTCGAATGGTTGTTAAAGATTAGGTAAGGAAAGCACTGGAGCTAAGCATAAGCGATGCTTCATATCCTCAAATTCTCATTGTTGTGCCTGCCCCCATGAAAAAATTTCCTTGCCACCACCCTTGGTTACTTGGCTGATGGCCCATGCAATATAGGAGAATCCCAACATGAACCTCTGGTAGAAGTTGGCAAGTCCCAAGAAGCTCCAATGTTTGGTTATTTTGGTCGGGGCTAGTCAGTCAAAAATGACTTGGATCTTAGCTGGATCCAGTTGTGCACCATGCTCATCAATAATGTAGCGCAAGTATTAGACCTTTCTAATGCCAAAGGAGAATTTTTCCAAGTTGGCATATAGCTTGTGTTGTCGTAGAATTCCCAAAACGTGTTGAATATGTTGCATGTGATCCTCCCAAGTTCTTCTAAATATGAGTATTTCATCCAGATATACCACCACAAAAGAGTTGGTGAAGGGTCTCAATGCATCATCCATCATTCTCATGAAAGTTGTTGGTGCATTTGTTAAGCCAAAGGGCATGAAAAACCATTCGAAGAGACCTTATTTAGATTTGAATGTTGTCTTCCAGACATCATTTGGTTTGATGGGAACCTGGTGGTAGCAGGAATTTAGGTCAATCTTGTTGAAGAACTTTTCTCACTTGAGTTGGTCAAGAAGGTCATCAATTCATGGAATTGGGTACCATTTCTTGACTATGATTTTGTTTAGTGCTCTCTAATCAATGCAGAACCTAAAGGTCCCATGTTTCTTTTGCACCAACGCAAAGGGGAGGAGATGGGTCGAATTTTCCCCTTTTGAATCATCTCTTAGATCTAGCACTTGATTTCATCATTTTCCATCAGCGAGTGTTGATAGACTGGTCCATTAGGCAGTGGGGCACCGTGGGTTAGATCAGTTGGATGCTTGACTTGGAAGTGTGTCAGTACCCCAGTGGGTGAAGAGAAAATTTATATGTACTCTTCTGTGATATTGTCCACTTGCCTCTACTGGAAAGAGAGGCTCTGTGTGGAGGTCATGGATGTGGTGGTGACCTTCTACTTATTGTGAGCATGGATCACAAAGAAGACAAACTTCCTGGTATTTTAAATGACCTTCGTGCATTTCTTAGCAGAGATTAAAGAAATAATAGTAGGTAATGCTAACTCTGATATCCTGTACAATTGTCTACCCAAAGTAATCATAACACTTTGGTGTCTAGATTAATACACAACATGTCACTTCCACAAATGTGGTTGGCCTTAAAGAACATCAAAAACTTCAAGGGGAGAAATATCACACAATACCATGTCTTTGAAGGTATTGATTTTGTTGGGCAGACGATATTGTTGGTTGACACAAAGATCTTGTCCTTGGCGAAGCTAACCAATGGTGTAGGGCTGTGGGTGCAGTGTTATTGGAAGATCCATCTGCTTGATGACCTCTTCTGAAATAAATTTCTTCTGACTACCACTATCGACAATGAAATGCAATGATGTTCCATTTACCCACATATGTGATTGAAAGAGGCGTTCCCCTTTCTCTAGTTTTTCTGGTTCTCCTGGTTGACTTTATTGGTAGTGACAGTGGCACTAGTTTTGTCATTAATGATCTGGTTCCCACTTTCTAGATTTGATTCAGAGTCATAATTTTCCTCTGAATCGAAATCTTTCAGCTCGACCACAAGTGACTTCTTGGAGTGACATTCTTCGATGTTGAGCCAAATGATTTTATGGTATTCATACCATTTCTTCATGTCCTTATTCATCTTCTCATTACCCTTATAGGGTTTCATCCTAGATGGGTTTTCCTTAGAGAAACGATCATTTCTCTTTCCCTTTTTTTGTGGGTAGCGGCCGCCTTTTCCCTACTTCGACTATGAGACGTTTGTAGATCAAAACTCTCACCTCTTCTACTTAAATTTATGCTCGATCTTGACATCGTATCTATAAGACACACCTAATGATGTGATATCTAGAAAATCCATTTTTGTTTGAATGTATCGATGTATACAACCATGGTATTTGAGCACCATATGTCATTCAGAATCTTTGATACCCAATTTTGTGCATAAGGTATGGGAATTATTGGTGAAATCTGGGACTATCTGGTCTCTTTCCTAACGCAGCACGGTTTGTATTGTGTATTGGTCCTCGTAGCTTCCAATAGGGTAGTATTGTTCTTTAATGGCATCCCTAAAGGAATTCCACATGGGGGCGACTACAAACATTGCAGATTATTTTATGTCCCTTTGTTCAGAGTAAGTATCCCACCATTCCTTAACATGGGGGACAACCTTGAGGAGTGAAAAAGTAATATATTTCCTGTCGAAAAAATTGTGGACTAAAAAATACCCTTCGAGCAGATTCAACCATTTATCTATAGCATCTGTATCTACCAATCCTACAAATAATTGAATATCAAAATTACTTTTACCTTCAAGGGGGTTGCATGGCTTCTTGATGAAGATACGTCTCCTATGGAAAGCCACTGAAGGATATGTGCAAAGTTTTCCATCATTTTGTTCCTTTGTTAGGTCAGGGCTTACTCAAAGAACATTTTAAAAGGATCTTTTGCTCCATCATATTTATTCTCATCCCCAATGGGTTTTTCTTGGGTTCAGCATGGCCTATCTTGCAAAGGCTCCACTGGTTCGAGTCCCAACTTCTTGTACCCAAATCTTGTCGGAGACATGCACAAAGAAAAATAAACAAAGAGTAGACCTCTCTGATACCATTGATCTGGATTTATGAGAAAAATGAAAGGAATAAAACACTTAATACAATAACATAGATATAGGTACAAAAAAAACAGATATCCAGTGAACAATAATTTCTATTGAATAGATAAAATAGGTTGAAACTATAAAACTGCATAACTGGAAACAACTCGCTCGAATGGTGGTAATTATCTCTGAGAAGAGATGTGACTTTATATGCACATTCGTCTGATAAGAATGATCAAAATGAGGCTCCATATGCCTTTTTAACATTACTCGTGAATTCCAAAACCGTATACATCCAAAAAACTAGCCCTAGGAGATGAAACACCAAAAGTTATGTAGGCCCCTATGGGTAAGTTGGTACCTCAAATTCCTAGGGCCGTAACTTTTGCATACGACCTCCATTTTAGGTGTGTGATAGCCCATTGGAAAGGTATTTTAAAGAGATACACATTATGACATCAAAATCTAACTTCATCTACATTTTGACTATAGTATGCCAAAAAACATTGTTTGGGGCCCCAAAATGGCCCGAGAAGTACAAAAAGAGGTGTCGACGTGAAAACTTCCAAAATAAGCCAGTTGGATTAGGTGGGAAGCCACCAGTCTCCAACTGAAAGATGTGTAGAGATTTATACAGCCCCATAAGTGTATAAACCACAATTACAAATAAGTACAGAAGAACATGTTGAATTAAAAACTAACAAGAGGAGCTAGTTGGAATGGGTGGGTGGCCAACAATATCCACCTCGATCACCAATCCATTCCAATTAGAATATCATAAGACCCAAATGGTATAACATGTAGATGAACATTAGATTTCACTCTATTCAGACTTATGGTAAAACCTCTGACCATATCATTGATCCTCCTTTTGGTTCCAGTGGCTAGCTGAACCAAACTTGATTTTTCAAGATTACTTTTCTCCAAATGTAATATATCCACTATTTTAGGATCAATGTAGCAATGAAATTCTCCTGAATCAATTAAAATAGAAACATGATGATTAATGATCTTACCTTCCACCTAGATCATATTGGAATGGTACTCTGCTTGTCGATCATATGAGGCTGCATATATTCTTCCCATGTCTTCTACTGTTGTAGCTTCTTGTATGTTGTGCATGGTCTTCACTTTTTCTTTTTTGTGAGGGAAATCATTGTACGTGTGATATTATTTTCATCACCGACATTGGATTGGTGGTATTCCCCTTTTCCCAATGATTCTTATCTCTTGGATTCATCCTTAGAAGATTTATCTTGCGGATTTTTATTAGGGCCATTTCAGTTGAAAGGAGGTTTGAATCCCTTCCTCCTCTGATCAAATTTCTCCTTCTTCTTATCCTTCCAATATTTATGCATGGATTCTCTACCCTTACCTTACTCATATAGGTACTTATCCTTCCTGATGGTCACATTCAAAGTCTCGGTCTCATCATATTGAATCTTCTCTTTATAAAATGAAGGCAGTCCACACAAAAACCTATGTATTTTTATCTTCTCATCCTTTATAAACCCCACATACTTTAGTAGTCCCAAGAACTTATTTTCATACTCTTCCATGGTCATGATTCCCAGCATGAGTTCAAGAACTCCTTCATTTTATTTTCATTGAATTTATCTGAAAGGTACTCCTAAATATATTTCTTGAATTTCTTTCAAAATATCTTGCTCTCATCTATTTGCTCAACTTTCTTAAGTTGATCCCACCAGATCAGAGTGTTTCCATGTAGATGGTAAGTGAAAATTATGTCTTCTAGGTTTGATGAGTAGTTATGAAATTGAAAATTCCTCCTGATACCAAGAAACCACACTTCATCATCATCTTCCCTTTATATTTCACAATCAAAGGATGGTGGTTTAAGCTTATTCAACTCTCCTTGCAAACTATTCATTTCATGTCTTCTTCTTTGGTGCCTAACATGAGACACCTTTGAACTACTTATGGAATATTCAGATGCATAAAATTTCCTTACTGAGTGAGGTGAGTCTATGAGTTATGCTAGTACTTCTTGAATAACCATCTCTTATGTAGTTATCTCTTCTTTCATGATATATTCCCTCTTCCTCCTGTCTTGAGTTTGATCCATTCTTCGTTTTCCTCTGCAACTGATTTAAGCTTTGCATCACTTGATAATTTATCTGATTTTTCTCTCTTATCAGTCTCTCATTGTCTTCTTTGTATCTTTGTATTTCTATCATCAAGCGTCTCACAATATCTATTAATGTTTCTTGCTCCTCTCTTCCATGGTGTCCATTTGATTATGTCTCTGCATTACCAACACTTATATTTTGTCTTTTGGCCTCTTTATCATGGTTGTAAGCTTCCTATCCTTATTCCATTTCTTGAATATGTATTATTATACGGAAATGATATGTTTATACCCCTAATTATGTAAAATGTGGAAGCAACCATTTTTGTTAGAAATATGCATATCGTAAAAAATTGTCAATTAACACTACAGGTCATTTTTTTTGCTCAATTTATGAATGTTTATGTCACAATTATCCCAATTATAACAATTCCATGTTATTATCCTCTGGTTCATATTTTCAACAGCCATAATCATGCCCCAATCTGATTTCTGATCTGAAAGTTATGGCTTCCTGAAAAATCCACTTTCACCCTTTTTATGCATTTTCTCCACTAGTGCAATTTTATTGAAGTGTCAACTTCTATCAACTACAAAAGAAAATATATCAAGAACTAGAAAAATGTTTTTATCATGCATAGATAATAATATTTACAAGTAATTCATAACAACTTTCTTATTTTCAATATGATACCCCAATCAAAACTACAACAATCTAGAATATGCAGCTTTGTCCTTTTTCCCTCATTTTTCGAGACTTGGAATTCTTGGAAAAATTGGTTGTCCCTCAATATGTTCACTTCTAGAAAATTTTCACTAAACCAAAGTTGTTTTTCATGATAAGTGTATAAAATGTCAAGTAAATAAAACATTTGAGTTTTGTTATCCGCGGTAACTTTTCCTCCTCCCAGAATCTCAAAAATCCAAAAACAAATGGCCCAAAATCATGGATTTTGGCCTATTTCAGTATCCCCATTTCAATCCCCTTGGAGTTTATAAATTTCATTCATGGGTTATTTATGTGTCTACTTTCTAGACACTTTCAATGAATTTCAGCTTAAATTGCACCTCTGCCAATGATCTAGACCCAAATATTTAAAAAATACTATTTCACATTTTTTAACAAATTCAAGAAGAAATGGGAAATGACCTTCTCTGAAACTTTTGTAGAGCTCATCTATGCAGAAAAAACCCATAAGTTTCATTCAATTATGACGTAATATTCTCTATTTATCGCCAAAATATGAAAATGGCTCCAGACTTAGTTTTGTTTTTACACTATGGAGTAGTTTTGCCTACGGGGCAATCTGCACCATTGATCTTAAAACTAGAATAGATTTGGAGCATATGTCAAAGGTTCCCATTCAAATTGTTGAAGAATCGATCTCAAACATGACTACAAAAAGAGGGTATCGAGGAATATTCGCCTTTGATACCATCGGGGCTTTTCATTCGACGTTCAAAAAAGTAGGTAACTATCGCCACTCCGAACAGAGGGTATCAAAGAATATTCCATTTTGATACCATTGAAACTTATAACTCAGAGTTCAAAAGTCAAGGAAATTTCACTGCTCCAAAAATGGAGGGTATCTAAGAATATTCCATTCTCGATACCATCAGAAATTTTCATTCAGAGATCAGAAAGCTGATGAAGTTTCATTGATCCGAACCTAGATGTAGAATTGTCAACCTTCGTGAGAATTGGACTGTGGGATCTCTGAATGCATGACCGGACTGGGAATTACACATCCTAGAACATCTACTAAGTTCATCCATGAAAGGGGACCTGAAACAGGATATGGTAAGATCAATGGATAATAGAGGGATAGTAGGAAATGAAAAGATATTGGGTGGGTGAGTAACAGGTGGGGGAGAGAGATAATAGGACATGGAGGATGTT
This sequence comes from Picea engelmannii, assembly GCA_009831015.1. Classification (NCBI taxonomy): domain Eukaryota; kingdom Viridiplantae; phylum Streptophyta; class Pinopsida; order Pinales; family Pinaceae; genus Picea; species Picea engelmannii. The sequence continues at coordinate 508,635 of ML809253.1, read as the reverse complement.
TCTAACTAGTGGTTGGGCAGAAATGGGTATATATAGAGTGGAGAATAGTAATAAGTGAAATACACATTAGAAGGGAACCGACATATGTGAATGATTGAAGAAGAATGATGGAGTTTCGATGAATCCCCATCGGTGAGTAGATAATGCTCTGGATTCGTCGTATTGGTAATTCTCCTTTTTGAATGTGGTATCATAACTGAGTGATAGGTGACCCATGCAGGCCATAGTACACCGTCAACCTAATATCAATGACAATTCCATTGAGCAGATGTCCCTGCAATGTATCCATCTTGGCAGAATATGCTTCACTGATGTAAACTGGGTGGAAAGGGCCCAACAAATGCATAAATATCTTGCCATGGTTTTGTAGATATTTATTATCGTATAACAACACCAAAGAACCTAGATGTAGGATTTTATGGTGGATGTTGTGATATTTCATGCCTCTTTTATTTTCTTTTCAACCACTTGGATAAATGTCACCACATGGCAATCCTCCTCTAGCTCCATGAGTTCATCCAACCTCTGTTGAAGTGATTGTTCACTTGCATGTGAGTAGCTAGAGAAATTCGTAGGCTGAAAAAAACAAATTATAATATCATGACTGCTTATTTTCCATAGACCAATCTAAATGGAAGTGATTCATTAACATTTTTCAGGTTGTTCGATATTCCCATAATACTGCAAGGATCCACTTATCCCAATCACCATGCTGCACATTACAAACTTTGGTTAATGTATGTTCTAAAATTTAATTGAAAGATTCAACTATACTAGTAGCTTCAGGATGATAGGAATTTATATTTTGGTGATGGATCATGAACTCTTGAGTGAGTACCTAAATGGTGGCATTCATAAAATGTGAGCCTTTGTTTCTCATCATCACCTTCAGAGAATTGAACCTAGTAATCACATTCTAAAAAATGAACCTCATCACTGTTTATACTATATAATTCTTAACTAGTGTGACTTTGGCCCACCTCATCATATATGCAGTGCCTACAATAATATATCACACACCCGTCTGACACATGGGAGGATTGATGGGGCCCACAAAATCAATTTCCCACTTCTCAAACAATTTCAGTGTTGTAATAGAAAACAAAGGGAGTTCATCTCTTTGGTAAGGATTTTTGATCCATTGACATACTTTGTAGTGTTTACAATACTCCTTGGCTTCAACAAAAGGTTAGGGTCACCAAGTCCCAACTTGCAAAAAAATTTCATGCAGTGGCCTTACCTACATTGTGTCCCCCTGAAATACCCTCATGTGCTTCATACAAAAGGGGGTCCTATTCATTTTCTAAGGCACACCTGCATAGAATTCCAACAATGGAAGAATTCAATCAATGGCCACCTTATCTAGTTTTCCAACAATCAACTGATAGTTTTCACTATGAGTCATGCGTTAAAAATGTTGGGTTTGAGTATATCCTTTTGGCGCCTTTCCTGATGTGAGAAATTTAGTGATCTCAACTAATTGATCAAGAACTAATTTGATGCATAAGATTTGAACATTGAGGATTTCATCATATATACTCCAACTAAATTCACTAGAATAGATATGCAACAAATAATTTTGTACAATATTTTATTTCCCAGGTTTGACAACTACCTCAAACAAAAACTGTTAGAAGAGTGACAACTACTGACATATTCTCCCTCACAACACTGACTTGGTGACCAAATACTTCAGCGTGGAATGGTCAATGCATAATTTAAACAAGGTCCCAAAAAAGTAATGGAGAAAATCTTGCAAGGAATACACCATGGTGAGGCCTTCATACTCGGTGGTTGCATAATTTTTTTCAGTGTCAGACAACTTCAAACTAGAAAAATAGATCATATGATCAATAGTCCCTTCTCCTAGTTGTGCAAGAACTTGTAAGAATGAACTAAAGGTAGAGATATAATAAGGAAATACATAGATATATTGTAAGAAACATAGAGATACAATAATACACAATTTCTATTAATGAACACAATGTATAGGAACTGTAAAATGCAGAGCAAACTTAACTCGTTAAAATGGTGGTAGATTATCTCTAAGAAGAGATGTGATGGATACACACATTCAAAAGATCAAAATGAATGAGGAATGAGGAGTGGGTGAAATAATGAATGGACAGAGAACAAAACGATAGGTGTGAACAATGAACCATGAACAATGAACAATGAGAGAGTGAAGAAGAACCCCCCAAAATACCACAAGATGGGTTTATATATTTACTTGCAAATAAAGAACCACATGGCCTTCCCCAAGAAGCTGATGCAACTACTCCTCGACATTAAAACAATTATAGGTAAATAAAATATAAAATAAATACTTGTCCCCTAAATCCCCCTCGCTTGTGGAATCATAGCCCCCTATAACTCTTTTCCTTGTCCTTCTAGCAGACAATGATGTATTTATTATTAATAATGATCAAAACATTACATTTCCTAGGCACACTGGCCTCTTTTAATTGTTTGGGCACTCATGTCTTTCATACATCAACAAAATACATTATTTGATATGGAGCTCAAAACTAGGGTATTACACATAAGGTTTTTAAAAAAATGAGCCTGTAAGTGATGAAGAACGTACCATTGACCGGGAAGAACAACTGCCCAAGGAAGTTCAAAAAGAGATTGAAGTAGTATTGGACAAAAATTTGTAAAGAATACTAGAGGTAAATACTACTTCCAGTATTTTGTTAAGTGGAAGAATCAACCAAAGGAAGATTCCACTTGGATGATAGCAACAAAAGTTTCCAAATATGGTATAGGTGTTGAAGATCTCATGAAAAATTATTTTCTTCCCTGGGAGTCTACTGCAGGAGCATCTGCTTAAGTGAATTTTCGAGGTTGACCTGAAGGGCCACAAAAAAATTTACCAAGGGATTTGGTTTCCTAATTTTATTTATTGTAATAGCTATATGTTTCTAGAAGACATCTTAGCAGATGTCTTATGTTTTATGGTTGCGATTATTGTTGATTTTGTTGCTGATATTTAGGGACATAATTCCTTATTTAGGGTTTGTGATATAGCTCAGGATTTTTTCAGGTTAAGAGCTAACCAAGAGATCTATTCTTTTATTATGATTATTCATGTAATTAGGAAGGTTAACAATTGTGCAAAGTGGAGAAGTCTATGTGTTTTTTAAGAGGTTTGTATGACCATGAAGGAACATAACATCATTGTCATATTTCCATCCTTAGATCATTGAATAAAGATTAAGAATTGTGAATTTATATCTCCTGTGTGCATATTTGTCAAATTTTGTGTGTAATTGTTTGAATAAGTGCAAGTGAATGTGATCGCAAATATCCAATAGGGTATCAGAGTCCAACTCTACGTAATCAGTGAAATTACAGAGGATAGAAGCTGACAACCAATATTATATCTGGCAGGAGGTCGCTACATCAATGGTTCTAGTCAATAATCTATTGGATCCCAAAGCATATGAGAGTGTGTTTCAGAACCTTCTTATTGAAATCCTAGTTCTAGTCTAATCTCGATGTATCCATTGTGAGAGAGAAATATTATCGTCCATAGGGACATATCTATGTGACAAATCCATCGTCCATGAGAGTTGGCTTTCAGAGCCTTATTTCCCATTTGGATCCAAGTAGGGTATTCCTATAGTGAATTAAAGTCGTCCATATAAAAGGAAGAATGATGAAGGAGGTTGGCGATCAAAGAAACTCTGAGGAATGATCCACACCACCCATCAGATCATCTTGTCAATAAAGATCCACCATTCATAGGTGCCAGTTATCGAAACTTCATTCCTCATTGACTTTGACACAACAATCCGACGACTAATATGAGTCATCCATCACGGTATAGGGAAGTAATATAGACCACCCATTGGGTAATCCAATTTAGGGTCTTTTTTCTTACTTCCATTCCAACCATGCCATTTCAAGGTGAGATCTTGATCATTCTTTCAGTGAAAATCAATAACTGTGAAAGGAATTTGAGATTGTCTGAAGAAGAATCTTTGTCATCCACCTAAAAGTTGATCAAAGGTTAATAAGGAGCTACACCATATCTCGAATATGAAAATGTTACCGTATATCGAACCAAAAAATCAAGGTTCGCGATTAAAAGGGATTAAGAACATCCTGTCCGAGTTATTTGAGTTATTCTCACTCTGAATAGATCACTCTGACTTCGTAGAGAATATTTGACCATCCATTCAAGGAATAGATCAGGAGCTCAAAATACTTTCTCCAACAATATACTCGAGGTTTAAGATCGTGAAATCAAGGAGGCTTATATCCTGTGGACATGGTGTCTGGTCATATGATCGAAAGGGTGCTTAATGCCCGATTGAGTATGTGCAACATAGAAGCACAAAGATATATTTGTGGCTAGCGAATAGATAAATTTTCCACAGAGATTGAATTGTTATCCTTTATTGTGGGTATTCTAGACAAGGGATATCAATAAATAAGAGTAGGCTAGTTCCTAAAAGGATTTGTATAAGTGGGGATTTGTTTCTCTAGTAGGTTGGTTTCTACGAAGAGTTATAGAGATATTTCTTTTTGGTTTTCTTCCAAAAGTATTTCCACATAAATCTTGTGTTTCATGCTATATATTTGATATATCCTATGTGTGATTGTTTTATTGGGGTGATTAAATTAAAATAAGGTTATATTATACAGATTCACCCCCCCTCTTAGTATAAGTGTGTATTGAACAATTAATATCAGAGCAAGTTCCTTTAGAAACAGTCTATCTTTTGGGAGGTGTATCTCTGGAAAAATCATGGTCATTCAAAAATATTTATCCACTAATATAGATCCATTGTTCAATGGAACAAACCATACATTCTGGAGCATAATGATGTGAAAATATATAATGGACCTTGGGCTTGATATTTGGAAAACACTCATGATTGGTTATACATCCCCAACAACTCTTTTGGGTCATTCACGCTTGTCCACATCCTTATTAATGTTGAGGTGGTTGAAGACATAGGGTTTTCCCAGATCTGACCAATAAAAAACCCCAGGCATTGACATATCAATCCTTAGCCAAATACTGAAGAAGGTCTCAACCAAGATTCCATGAGGATCATAGAAACCATATGGTCTTGTGTTTGTGATGAAGGACTAATTATACATAAATTCATCCAAGTTTTAATTCATATAATCCTTTGCAAGCAACTTAACAACTAAAATTGTATAACAACAACAAACACATGCAATAGAAACATGATCGACACAACATAAGTTCAGAATAACTGCAGCCTTATTAGCTTCATTCAACCATTCACAAGCATACATAAATAAACTCATCAATTGACAACAACAAATCCCTACTCTCTTATACATTTTCTGAGTTTTACATTACACAGTGCCATGCGATTTATTTCAAACTCTATAGATATGAAAGACTCAAACTTACAAACAGAGACATTACAAAACCTAGGCTCAAAGAGATCTCAAGGACATGAACTAACAACAACAACAATACCCACAACTGTCAACAACCTTATTTTTTGTCGTCTTTGCTCCATTTTATCTGCTTCTCAGGTTTAGTTCTCTATCACTTTCAATTCTTCCTGACTTGATCATATGACTGCCAATCCCACACACTTCTATCATCCACATTCATTCCATGTAGCCTCTTTGGAATCGTGGAAATATTAACTACCTTTCTATCTCATATCCTTACTACTCCATGATCCCTCATGCTTCCTGTAGTAATCATTCAAGGGAATTTATCGAAGATTATTTTCTTTCTTATGGTGTGCATGCAGTGTCTTATTTAATTTATGGGGTTCATTACAAAAATGAGACCGAGGTGAATTGGTAGAAATTTAATTGGAATGCATTAGCAAAACTTGACCTAGTGTGCACGTCTCCTATCTCCCATCTCACAACTGCTTGAGTGCAAACAAAAATAGAATAGGTGTGCACAACTTTCTTTATGTGTTCATGGTATTTACCCAAATATTTTGGTGCCAACAAGACCCTACCACTATTATTTGGCTCATCCTCAAGCCAATTCCCTCATCAAGTGACTGATGTGAGAATTGAGTAAGAGAAAATAATCGTCATTGTAGAAATAGAGCATAAAATCAAGTTGTGGTTGCAACCAATTTTGAGTAAGAGAAAATCATATGTCTAGGTTATAGTTACAACCATACATAGGTATTGGAATGATTCGAGAAGTCATCAAGGTAAAAATGGATTTTGGATTCATTTGTCTAGATTCTCGAACTCTCTCTCTCTTTGAGGATTGTGGTAGTGGTGAGAGAGAGATATTTTTGAAACACATTGTTATCATTGAAATTTCGTCTGCACATGGTTACAAGAACTCAGCATCATCAAAAAGTGATGAAGTCATTCATGGACCTAAATTAACACCAAATCATTCATAAAGGGTCAAAAACTATACAAAGTAGTGAAAAATTGAAGGGCACTATGAAGACACTGGGCGCGCGCGCACATGCGCGGAACAGGAACGCAGAAATCGCACACATGCACACAATGCACGACTGTTATCGCAAAAATATGTGCACCTGAGAAACGACACATTTATGAGAGTGGTCGACCTCCCACCTACTTCTGGTTCAGCTCCCAAGCTGATTTGACACTCAAATCTGGACTGGATTCGACTGGATGGCTGGTCAAAGACCTAGAAATGCCCTAATTAGCCTCTTTTCACACTACAAACTAGTTGAACAATAGCTCAAAAGAATGCTATAAAAAGACCATGGATACACTTCATTTTTGAAAGAATTCAAAGCAAAGTTATTCTGTCGTTATTATCTTGAGGACTCCATCCTTGCCAAGAGTATATTTACACCATTGCATTGGGCAATCCATCTCACCCCTTGAGTGGATTTGCAAAGAGTTCTTTCATCATTTTCCATTTTTATTTGTTGTAAGAAGAGCTTGCTAGTGGGGTTCCAAGAGCCCTCCCTTGGAGGAAGAAGGGACTCATATTCCCCTTTCTTCTCGGTGTATTCTTTCACTAATATATCAGCCTCATCATTGGTGACATGGGTCTTATTGTTCTTTTTGTTTCTATGTACCTATGCTCGTGAATTTAGTTGTTATTGCATTTCTTAGTTTAATTCTTAATTTTTGTTTTTTATTTCTTTCCCTAACTCTTTTCCTTGCAGATGTCCTGCTCAGCAAACCCAACTGAGCTTGCAAGCACCTCTATTTTGCTCACTAAAGTGACAGAAGAGGTGCAATAGATTGGAGACGCCACCAGGGAAAGGTATCAATTTCCTACCCCATTTGGGTTTTTCTTTCTCTTCTTTTAGTTTGTTTAACTTGCAGGTACACTAACTGGCCTAAGCCGACCTACCACTTAGCCAATTCCAAGTTGAATTGAGAGAAATCCATCAGAATTTTTCATTCTCAACCGTGTGTCATATATGTGTGGGTTTTTCGGCCCACAGACGTGCATCATGTGCACATGCGCTTAAATCACAATTATGTTCTGCGCACGTGCGCTCGTTGATTTTTCTCTATTCGTGCACATGCTCTCTATGCACCTCTGTCTCCACTCAGACCCACGCATCTGTGCAAAAAATCACATTGTAAATTTGTTGAGATGTGGGGAAGGCCATTTGTCTTCTTAAAAATGATTTCAATCATGTTTTAAAGTTTCACCACACTTAGTCCCCTCATCATATAAAGGGGTTAGTCAAAAACACATAGGCACTTAGGAGGTTAAAATCAGTTTCCCTTCTTTGCTTTCATTTTTCGCCACATGGATGGCTTGTTTTGACTCACAAGATAAGTTGGGAATCATTTTTAATCACATTTAAATTGCATTGGGACTAGAAGTTGAATAACAATCGCTTAGTATGCTCTTCTCTCGCGCCTCCAAGTGATCTTGAGAATTAGAAAGAGATTGTGAAACGATTTCATCTCCCTTAAGAACATTAAAACCTTTAGGAGAGGACAACAACCCTACTTGGGACTCCTCTTAGTTTACTTTTTCAAAAACATCCTAATATTGTAATAGGCCTACACATGCCTACATGCTACAAATATAGGATAGTGTTGAAATTTGTTTTCTTAGATCAAATCACTAGGGAAGTTTAAAGGTTTTGTAACGGGCCCATACATGCCCACATGATCAATCTAGGATAGTTTCAAAGCTTTTCTTAGATTACATCACAATAGGGAGTTAAA
>ML809253.1:468377-500434 GCA_009831015.1 Picea engelmannii | reverse complement strand
TTGTACCAAAGGCACTTAGTTAATTAGGTAATCAAACACTTGTAAGGACCAAGCGAAGTCCACATGTAGCAAGGTGACATCTAATTCACTAAAAAATGGCACACTTTCACTCACACACAAAAGTCACTTATCACTCACATAGCCTCTTCTTGAAATGTGGAGGTCAAAGTAATCTTCCTCCAAAGGGATTCTGAAAACACCCCACCCTTTTCTTGACGAAACTATCCACTCCCATTTTTAATCAACGAGGTTGGTTTGCACCCCCAACCTCCCAAAACAACTACATCTAAAATATTTCTAAAAAATCACTAAGTTTTACTCCACATGAGGTGCCTCAAGAAATTTTTTAGTCTAGGTAGGATTTCGGGGATAGGCATCCAAATAACTCCCCATTATCTGGTTCTCACATTCTCAAAACCATATAAGTTGTCAAATAGGGAACTGAAAATCCTCCAAGTCAAGTGTTCCTAATACCATAAGGCAGGGAGATACTAGTGAAGGGTTGAAGGCCAAGGTCTGGTTGTTCTGTGCGTCCCCCCTTGAGGCACCCACCACTTGGATGGGATCCAGCCCGTGACCCATTTCTTAGGCCGAAAATCTAAATGTCGCACTTTGACCGAGGTACCTAGTGACCAAATTTTAGGACATCTACCCAGGTGGAAATTGTGGGCTGCAATTGCACCTTGATTGGATTTTGTGTGGCTATTTGGAAATATCGCCAGCTCTTTCGGGATATGCCCCCTTTACCCCTCATTATAACCAATTATTTCATCCTTCACTAGTTTCTCTTCCAGTGACTTTAGACCCCACTATTGAGTACTATTGGAAGGTCTATTTCTATTCGAGAGGAAGGACGTTATGTCTTCGAGGACACGAGCATTTGGTTTCTTTTGATTCCCCGTGCAGACAAAACCCACTTACCCACATATATGCTTCTTTTTCAAAAAACATTTTATGTATGATGCACCTCTGATTATAGTTTGATTTGGATATATATATTGTGTAAAATTCAAATGCAAAGGCTCTTGTTCCTATATTACTCTCACGACTATTTGCACACATCCACACATCTAGTCGGACATCATAGGGGACCCACAGAACCCCCATCGTTCACGACACTTGCTAAACCTCCCTCCTATCTTAGGGGGAGTATCAGGTCTTGCCCACTCATCGGAACCTCCTTCACACACTCTTGTGAGTGCTATTGTTTTAGGATCAACTTTTCTTAGTTCTACATTACTTGGGTCCACTTCCCAAGGTCATCCGTTCACTTGCCCTCCTTTACATGGAAGCGGGGGACCAACTTCCTCTCAAGGGGGAAGCACCAACTCACCTAGCCCCCCTCAAGGGTCAGGTTCACAACACACTCACACCATGGCCATAGGTAATCCTCCCCCACCACTGCAGATGCCATATTTGGCCTCTCTCAACATACTGGATCTCAACAAACTCACCAATGATCCTATATTGCATGCTCCCACATGGCCTACAATGCCCACCAAACTACCTTCGGACATACCAAAGTTTGAAGGAAAGGAAAGAGATGACCCTGCCAACCATGTCATGACCTTTCACCTATGGTGCTCTTCCAATAGTATTATGGATGATTCCATTAGAATGTGATTATTTCAATGCACACTCACTGGCCCATCGGCCAAATGGTATGTAGAAGAAAAATCAGGGTCCCACGCAACTTTTGAGCCCTTGGCCAAAGCATTCTTAACCTTATTCCAATTACCAATCCGCCACGATAATGGTCTAGAACTACTTTCTAATTTCAAACAAACCTCAGCCACACATATCGTTGACCACATTCATGAGTGGTGTAGGCGACGTAGTTTGTGCAAAGCAGAAACCACCAAGCAACAGTGTCTCGACTGGTTTCTTAGATCACTTGTCTCTCTCCTCGATAAGGATGTAGCTTCCACCTTCCATCAATCTGAAGAGGAAGCCATCAGTAAGGCCCAACAGTATGACCTCATCTATGCACAGTCAGGGTACTTATACACTGTACTACCTAATCTTCCAAAACCTGTTCCATTTGGCCAAGACAAACCTGGGATGTCTCACTCAGTAGACGAACTGATTGGTACCACCACTCACCACAGTCCACAACCCCAACCACCACCGATGTATGGAACACCTCAATACCCGCTGGCATACGAGGGCACTTCTTATTACCCCCCACCCCCTTATTAACAACCATACCCTATTGTGATACCTCCACCCATCACTGTACCACCGCCGACACCTCCCATACATCCACCTATTCAAACGAACTCTGGTACCCCCTCTACCTCAGCTTATAGTACTAGCGAAAGCACTACACTTTCCTATGTACCTTATGGATTGTTACCACCACATAATCTGTACTTCCCATTTCCTGGTCCCCCAGAACCCATGGCTCCCCCACATCCTCATGCGAGGGTGAATTTTGTTCAACCCTCTACCATTCAGCAATACCAAAATTTTGAACAACTGAATACGGCCAATCCAACCCATCCGTTGAACAATACCAAGAAGAAAGGAAGGAACAGGAACAACAACAACCTAGGTCAAGGTGGGAATCAACCCCAGCAGAACCAATCCACTGGGGGCAACCAGAACCAAGGGAATCAAAACCCCCAGGGGGGAAATAGTAATAGACACCAAGGGAGAAATAACAATAATGTTAAAACCAACTTTCCTTTTTCCCTTTGTGGTGAGTTCGGCCATTACACCCATCATTGCCCTCAAATCATTGATTTCAAACAGTTAAAAGACTCTGGTAGTCTTCCCCATCCTTCAGCACTGCCTTCCCCTTAGCAAGCACCACAACAATACGTACAACAACCCCCTCTTGTCGTACTACAGAATCCCATTCCACATCAAGGTGTGATCAAAACCCAACAGGACACACAACATCCTCCACCTCAGGTGGAACAATACCTCAACCCCAACAATCTAGCAGATCGCAAAATTCCCCTCACTAGTGAGGAAGAAATCCTTTTGCAGACACGTAATATTTAATATCATGCACCCGTTGAGTCTCCCCCTATCCCTCCAGAGACAAAACCTACACTGACGGGACCCCCATTAGTGATTCCTCTCCCTTCCACTGAACCACCGCTTTGCATCCCTTGCATCCCATTGTGCAGGAATGTCCACAACCCACAGGCTAGGGTAGCTCATAACTATAGTTTGGTAGACAACTTAGCACAATCCCCGGCTATCATGTCAGTATTGGAGGTCCTCCATACTTGTCCTACTCAGTGGAAATCATTACTTTCTTCCTTAGGGGTATTCGACCCCACAAATACCCGACTCATTAACTTTGATCTTGAAAGCGGAGAACCTCTCCTTCCTACCTTGATCGCTTTTCAAATACCAGTAAAAATATAGAACATCATAGTTCATCAGTGTATCATCGATGAAGGTGCATCTACATGCATTATGTCCAAAACGGTATGGCAGAAGCTTGGTTCCCCTTAACTCATACCCTCGGCCATCACCTTACGAGCTTATGACGGGCAACCATCGTCTCTTGAAGGGCTCTTCCAAAATGTCCCCATCGAACTCGGGGGCAAGACTATTCTCATCGACATCGAAGTTATCGACGCCCCCCTCAATTATAATATCATGTTCAGTCATAGCTACATGTATGCTATGAAGGAAGTGGCATCTTCCGTCTTTCAGACAATGATGTTCCCTCACAATGGGAAGATCATTACTATTGACCAAGTCTCACATTACAAGCCTAATCCATCTACCAACATCGATAACATTCTTCCTCTCATCCACACAAGCCACGATGCATACCCACTCTTCGAGATGGGTCCTGGAATTTTCAAAGATCCATCCTTGTTAGGAACTTACCATGGAGCACCACCACTCCTTCATCCTTCCAATCAAGTATGCATTGTATCATCTAACGGAACTCACACAGAGGATTCCCTTCCTCCTACCAAGGTTTCTATCATATCTGACGTCCCACTTGTCACAGCACTCCCCCCTCAAGAACCTCCTGCACACTCGTCGACCCCACCAGTCCATGCTTCCACCTCTCCCCAAGGACATATCCTAGTTTGGGAGACAGTTCCCCAAGCCATCACCCAAATTCCCTTCTTTTACCCTCCACCAAGCATCGAATATTTTCAGGTAGTCGCAATGCTCACTCTACCTAATATGATGTTAGCAATCCCAGTTTGGTATTTACACCCACCAGAGATGGTCCCTCGACCATCCCTCCCCCCAAAAAAAGAAGGAATCCCCATGAAGATTCCCATACTTACTCCCACCACACCCCCACTCACTAACCCCCCTATCATAGCTCGGGGTAGGAGAAAGAAAAAGGAGCCCACAACTCCACTTCCTCCATGCATCCAACCTCCTTGTGCACTATGTGAGAAATAGGGACACCAAACCAACAACTTCCCATCTCTACCAGAGTTACGAAATTTGATTCCACTCAATCACACTCCCCCAACACTCACCACTACAGCCAGTCCTACCACTACCACCCCCCATTCCAGTAGTAAAGGGTTGCGGACCAAATTCACTTGTGCTATATGTTTATAATATGGCCATTATACCCACCATTGTCCAACACTGCCACGCTTTCGGCAAACATTAGTCATAGTACGCCAGAGCTTCCACAGAAACCCCAGTCCTGCTACGTTCTCCTCCACAAATATCACTGACATCTGTTATGTCACCACTTCATTCAATGAACGTATGAGACACCCTTGCTCTCTCTGCAACTCATTAGCTCATTTTACATAACAGTGTCCTATGATCCTTGAATACAGGTAACGCCAATTGACCCTACTTCAACGGCCCGCAGAGTCGATAATTGACATTACCTCGTCACTAGCGGATCTTCATGTCATTTCTCCCAAACCTGAGGCCCTTCCAACACCTCCATGGTTCTTAGACAACTTATCTGAGGATTCACCCCCCAATCCCCCCAACTATCCTGCTCATTCCCCTATGGACATTTTACACCCAACTACCACGGGTACTCCTCAGTACTTCAATATATGGTTTATGTCAAGTGAACCCTCACCATCTCCTAGCGTTGTTCCCCCTGTTTCTTCCTCACCAGGGGGCAACCACACGACAACAGTCACAGATATCCCTCCTTATGACCCCTTGTATTCCCTTCACTTCAAATGCGACGAAGAAATACTCGAAGAGTTAAACCACCCAGACTCCCCCTAGGATGCGCTACACCACTGCGTACTCTTATTTCCACAGGAAGCCTCCATGCCTCCTAACTAACACCCCATTTACGCAGTCAAAACCAAGGATTTTATCCCATCAGGGCCTATCGACTGGTTCAAAAACCCCATTCCTGCCCCTGATGCTTTTGAAGAAGGCAACATGGCCAACATTTCCCCAACCATTAAAATTGACATTTCCATTAAAAATGGCATCGTCGAAGAAATCACCATTGGAGCTGCTTGCACTCCTCAGGAAATCACCGCATATAAAGCCCTCTTCCAAGAATATCAGGATATTTTTGCCTCATCATACATGGAAATGCCTGGCCTCGATCCCTCTATTGTCGAACATCACATCAACACCTGGCCCGATATTACACCAGTTCGTCAAAAACAACAACCGCTACACCCATCCAAAGCCGCAGTCATCAAAGACAAAATTGACAAATTACGCGTTGTCGGGTTCATTTACCCCATTGCCTATACCTCATGGGTTTCCAACCCTGTACCCGTTAACAAAAAACAGGGCACTATCCATGTTTTCATAGACTTTCACAATCTCAATCACGCATGTCCCAAAGACAACTTTCCCATGTCTTTCATCAATCAAATTGTCGACGACTACGCAGGCCACGAGGCTCTATTCTTTATGGATGGATTCTTTGGTTATAATCAAATTCAAATTCACCCCGCCGATCAGTATAAAACCGCATTCATTACCCCTTGTGGTACTTTTGCATATAGTGTCATGCCTTTTGGCTTAAAGAATGTCGGTACAACTTTCCAGCAGGCTATGACATACATATTTCATGATCTGGCTCATATCATCCTCGCCTACTTAGACGACCTCACAGCTCGATCCAAGAAACGCACCCAACATCTTGATGATTTACGAATCATCTTTCGACGGTGTCATCAGTACAACATCTGCTTGAATCCTCTCAAATGTGTGTTCTGTGTCACCGAAGGGTGCCTCCTTGGCTTTATTGTTTCCCAAAGTGATATTACCGTGGACCCCCTCAAAGTCCAAGCTATCACTGAAATTCCACCTCCCCGGAATTTACGTCAACTTCGGAGCCTACAGGGCAAAGCTAACTTTCTACGACGATATGTCCCAGACTACGCCATACGCGCACATGGTTTCCTTCGCTTAATACATCATGACATCCCATTCCACTAGGATGACCATGCCCAACAGTCATTTGACAATCTTAAAATAGCACTCTCGAACGCACCTTTAATTAGTGCACCTGACTACAATCGCAATTATACCCTCTACATATCAACATCAGCTATATCAGTAGCAGGAGTTCTCGTCTATCTAGGCGATGACAATCATGAGCATGTTATTTATTACATTATTAAAAACCTCTCATGGCCACCCTTGAAGTATAAACACGAAGAGAAACTTGCTCTTACAGTCGTCCTCACAATTCAGAAACTACGCCACTACATTCTGCTTCGCACAAAAAAGGTCGTCGTAGATTCCAACCCTATGCAGTACTTGCTCAGTCGTCAGCAAGTTAATGGAAAATTTGCTTGATGAATAATTATCCTTCAGGAGTATGACCTCGATTTCTCAACACCTAAGAGTAAGAAGGCCCTCATTCTCGCCGAACTTGTCATAGCCCTCACCTCTTACACCACCAGTGCCCCCGTCAACACCGACTTTGCCGACGAACATCTCTTTTACATCACTTCGGATGATCCTTGGTACGACGACCTCCTCATCTACCTCCGAACTCAAAATTTTGATAACCACCTTTCACGAGATGATCATCGTCGTATTCTCCATCAGGCCCCCCGCTACCTCCTCATAGAAAACATCCTATACTGATGGGGAGTCGATACCATTCTTTGTCGATGCTTGAATATTGACGAGGCCGATAGAGTCTTAAAATACTTCCAACGGCGCATGTGGGGGCCATCTTTCGAACATATAAACTGCTCAAAAGCTTATCCAAGCTGGTTACTTTTGGCCTACCTTGTTTCATGATTGCATTCATGCCATGAAATGATGTGATCAATGTCAGCTCTATGCCAATAAATCCCAAGCTCCCCCCGCTCTTCTTCATCCTGTCATCACTGCCGACCCTTTTTGTAAATGGGGCATCGACTTCATGACTTGTAATCCCCCCTCCAGAAATGGTCACAAATACATTGTTGTCACTGTCGATTACTTCACCAAATGGGCAGAAGCTATTCCCACCTTCAACAACACCGCTGACACTGCAGCGCGTTTTTTCTTTAACCATGTCATATCCCACTTTGGAGTACCACTCCAACTCATTTCCGATCATGGGAAACACTTCAAAAATGAGATCTTCGTCGAACTCTCATCTCAATTAGGATTCTCTCACGAGTTTGCCTCACCATATTACCCTTAGTCTAACGGACAGGTCGAAGCAGTTAACAAAGTCCTCAAGACCATGTTACAGCGCATGGTTAATAAAAATAAAACCAATTGGCATCATATGTTATTTTCTGCGCTATGGTCTTACCATATGGCTGTGAAAATAGCTATTGGTTTCACACCATTTCATCTAGTCCATGGAATTGAGGCCACTCTTCCCATCGAGTGCGAAATTCCCACCTTACACACCGCAATTGAGCTATTACCCAACACTGCTCCAATGGAGTAGCACTTGTTGAACTTAGAGTCTTTGGATGAAGATCATCGATCTTCTTTATAGAACAACGAGGCAGCTAAAAAATGATCCAAGGCTACCTTTGATCGACATGTCAACCTTTGCTCATTTCGCGAAGGTGACCTCATCCTGTCTTACGATATCGCTCATGATACCTTTGGCCATGATAAATCTGAGTCATTCTGGCATGGCCCATACATTATCCAACATTGCCTCACCAAAGGTGCATACATCCAGGCCTCCCCCGAAGGCCTCTCTCTCAAAGAATCCGTCAATGGGTTGTATCTAAAGAAATTTTACACTTAAAGGTAGTCATTCTACTTTAGGTTATTTCTTTTATAGAGTTTTTAATCTTTTTTCCATCCCTCACATCTAAACTATCCTTTGTGTTATTGACATATGCTTCCTCCACCAGCCTACCACATCATTTATGCCGACAGCGCCAGCCGTTGGACACAAAATCTCAGTTCGGCTGCTTGGGATCTCTACACCCCCTCACATGAAAGGCTCCATTCAAGCGGCATATGTTTGGGTTCAGCGACCAACAACCAAGCCGAATACACCTTCTTCATCGGCCTCGTGGCCAATGCCCAGCATCAACGTATTCATCACCTTAGCATCTTCCTTGACTCTCAACTCATCATACTACAACTCAACAATGTGTATCACGTCTGTGATCCTTGCCTCTTTCGCAAATACCTGCAGGTTAGACTTTTATCTCGACATTTTGATTCCATTACATTTACACATATTCCAAGACAATTGAATCAAATTATGGATAACCTAGCTAATATTGTGTTAGACGGGCATATATCACATCAAGCTACCTCTACACATACATAAACATATAACACAAATTGTCATCACATATATAGATTAGACATCATCAATACATTAACAAAACACATGTAAACACCACATAGATCTCAAAAATGTATACTCATTAATATATCGAAAGGTACACAGTGCCATCCAAATGTTTACATACAAAAATACAACTATCTGCAGGCCAATGAAGCACCTCGGTACAAAATGGGCTCACCAGCCTATATAAAAAATATATATATACATAAATACATAGAGCACCACTCATGGTGACTCTAGAGAACCACTGCCTGCTCCTCCCTCAGTCGATGGTGGCCAACCCCCATCCACCCCTCCCTCAGGTGGTGGTGGTACACCCCCTATCGGTCCCTCCTGCCTCGGTGGTAATCGTCCGGTCATTGCCGCACCAGCCACTGCTTCTCACCATACTATGGCCCGCCATGGCGGCGGAACCCCCACACACTGCTCTAGGATACCCTCATCCTGGATGCGAGACCATATGCCCTCAGGCACATCCTATAACACCGCCTCCAGACAATGACATATGTCCTCAAAATCCACTCCGGCAACTGTCGAAGGAGCGTGTGATGGCCCATCACCAGGGTCATCAAACTGGCATCTCCTCGCTGCCCTCTCCGGCTCAACTGGTCACACTGTGGCATCCTCACACCAACGTCTCTCTCCCCGCGGCAGTATCTCCGGCTCCTGAAGAGAGAACGCTCTCTGCAACTCCACCTCGCACCCGCGAGGTGCCACATCTGCACATACAAACAAACAACATATAGTATCAACATCTATATCATATACATATGGCATGCTATCTCACAAACACAAAAACATACATATCAACATCATCAACATACCTCGACGGTCAAACACCTCCCCTGGAGGTAGCACCATGTTCGGATCCTCCTGGAAGTCAACCCCGGCATAGGGGTACCGTAACATCACCTGCAGCATCTATCGCCATACCTGTGCCCCCTCTGTAGTGAAGAAGTGTCCACCCTCACCACCACCATGGCGAAGCAACACAGTCGACCACTACCTTAGCCTAGCTCTAGCACCCCCGGCGCACCCAATAGAATCCTAGGGAGCAACATTGGCACCCTCTCCAAAAGCTAGGCCACCAGGATGGACCCAAAGGTAAACTCTCTCGTATCCATGAATTGACAGTGGTCCAGTTGCCCCACCATTCTAGAATGTAGCGTAAGCCCCCAGGAGAAATGCTCATCGGCCAACACCCTCTCCATCACCATCAGCTAGCCACCGCTGATCCGATGCGTCGCCAGCGAACCATACACTCTCACAATCATCACTGCTATACAACAATGCACTAGGGCATCCATCGCCCCAATGCTCACAACTGTGTCGGACATATAGTTCAGCTTCGAACAATATCTCCAGCCCACCGTTGCTAGCAGCATATCTCTAGGTAGCACCAGCTCCGTTGGTAGGGGCGTTCCCCGAAATGGGAGCCCAGTCAAAAAATACAAATCCTCCACCGCAACGAAGGGAATCTTCTCTCCCCACACTATGAAGCAGTGCAGGTCCAGATTCCACATCCGGATAAGAAAATGTAGGAGATACTCCTGCACCCATATCAAGGGACACTCAAAGAACTTCAGCATCCCACAAACTACCAAAGTCGCACGTACGCCTGGCTCCTCAATAGTCACGGTGTCTCGCAGTTGGGACCAATCTCGCTCTCGCCAACCAATAGGAATCATGCACAAAGCTCACCTATACAACATAAAATCATCCTACGTCAGCCACATGGACAATCAACAACATAAAAAAGACACATTTTACATCCGTCAACCTTGCCTCCGCGGCGTGGTTGTTCAACCCACAGGCACACACACATGCATGCCTGTACACCCCACAAGCGTGCACATCTACGTGCCTGTTCACTACACAGGCACGCACGTGTGTGCACCTGTTCACTGCATAGGCACGCCTGTTGACTATACAAGCGCACACATGTGCATGTTTGTTCAACCGACAGGCGTGCACATGGGCGCGCCTATTCAACCAACAGGCACACCCATAGTGCGTGCCCATTATCCCCTTATCGGCACTCGTATGCGCATCTATCCGGTGGATAGGCATGCACGTGTGCGTGCCTATTACCGGATCGCCCGTGCATGTGGGGCCCACACCCCTAAATACCCCTGTACGGCCCTCCGTACAGCCCTTGCCCAAAAAATGAAACCCTAATTCTATGCAGGATGGTCAAACCACTAACCTGATGCTCGTGGGTCCTCAATCGGATGCCTCAGCCTCCCAGAATCTCACAATCTCCTCTGAATGCTTCTCGTCCAATCACTATAGCAGCAAGTACAAATGAGGTGGCAATGTGGGCCCTACAGCTATATATAGGATTTTCTGCCAAACTTCCACTCACCATTCTGGGACCCCCAGGTGTCCATTTCTTGATTCGTATTCAGCCACGGGATCAACATCCCGTCATCTACTTCAAAACAGTCCCTGGGCCTCTTTTCATCCTGAGCCCCCGGGATGCCATTTTTCATACCCTGATCAGGTACGCATACGCATATTCACACTTATCAAATACATGCTCATCTATTCGATTATCTTCAGATATTGTTCACGCCGGGTATTTGTTTTTCATGTGTGCAGGTTCTTGGTCATCATACATCGACACAACCCCTTCATGTATATACTCAACACTGGCATGTAGTCATTCCCTCTGAATCTCACTTACATTTCCAGTCACACCCTATGACTTTTGCCTCTAGGATCCCCATTCCCGGCTCTGTAGTACCCACACCTCCATTTCCATCTTTGGTACTATCACCCGGTAGCACTCTTACCCACATGAGTTGTCCCATTCATATCACCCTTTGGCACTTCTGACACTCATGATGTTTTTCAAAAAAACCTTTAGGGATGGGAGTCCCGATAGTCTTACATCATGTCGCGAATCAACCACATACTCCTTCTCCTCATTTTGCTAGCTTTCCCAATGGACTCCCAAATTATCTCTCCATGGTTCTATGGTCGGGCTGCACCTCCGCAGTAGCATGAACCCTCCATTTCATCCACAATCCATTTACCCATCTGCAAATCTCCCTTCATTTCACCTACCTCATACAGAAACCCACCCATGGGGCCCCCACCCTTCATCAGTTCTCCGAGAAAATTATGCCCTACACGGGCCAACCATATCACACTGGGGCATCCGTTTCTATATTTGTACACTTCTCCCCAATTATTCGTTATTTATTGTAAAAACGCCTTTATTTCTAGTCGTTACATTACCTTTTTGTCGTCACCTTTGGCGACTTGCTTCCCTTTTTTGGCCAACAGCAACCCATCTCACCCTTAGTTGGAGCACTACTTATCATCCACCCTTTCCGGAATCATCCATATCTTCAGAGTATCCCACAGGCCACTTACCTCTACCCTATGAATTTGTTCACCTTGTCCCTGCCTCTGGCACAACTTATCCTCGATCTTGTCATCCCCCTGACACTTGACCTCGTTGAACGGTTGCAGCCACTTTTTATCTCACATATCCTCCAACCAAGGGAAGTCTTGAGTCTTCCTACATCTTGACTTCATCCATGTATCTCCTCCACTTCCTAACCTCACCTAGTAGATTTCATGAAGCCATCTGCTTCTGGGAGTCGCATCCCCCTTTTTTTGTCGACATCAGCACAGTTTTCCAGAAGGGCGACAGTATCTTGATTCTCATTACCCACCCAATGAGATATCTCGGACGACATTGGGAGAAACACAATTGCTCCCTATTATCGTTGACCCCCATAACATTTGATGTCAACACTTTCTCATGTTACGGTGGGTATTACTTTGCAACTATTGCAGTTAGTTCTTTCATTTGCCGAAGACCTCTGAACTTGGTTGGGCTATCAATGCCCACATAATCGGTGATACTTATTACCGTGATCACTGCCTACTATTCAGAGTATGTTCATCTGCAGAATTGTCTTCTTCCTGTATCACGACTGCCCCCGAGAGCACTGCAGTTTTCTACACCAACACTTCATTCCTCTTTTTTGAGTTACATGACACAAGCATGGGGCATTCCTACCTCGTTTGTACACAGTTTTCTTTTTTCACACACGTCATGGAAGGTTGGGTTCTACCAATTCCTTTTTCCCTCCAACGGATCACTCTAGATGATCCCACTATTGCTCTCTCTTACTAACAACACTCTCAATAGAAGAAACATTGATTGATTTCGGCTATATGTATGCTCCTAACCTCATCCATTAGGGGGCATCTGTTATCACTGAAATTTCGTCCGCACATGGTTACAAGAACTCAGCATCGTCAAACAGTGATGAAGTCATCCATGGACCTGAATTAATAGCAAAGCATTCATAAAGGGTCAAAAACTATACAAAGTAGTGAAAAATTGAAGGGCGCTATGAAGACACTGGGCGTGCGCGCACATGCACGGAACAAGAATGAAGAAATCGTGCACGATGCACGACTGTTATCGCAAAAATCCGTGCACCTGAGAAATGGCACATTTGTGAGAGTGGTTGGCCTCCCACCCACTTCCGGTTCAGCTCCCAAGCCGATTTGACACTCAAATCTAGACTGGATTCAACTGGATGGCTGGTCAAACACCTAGAAATGCCCTAATTAGCCTCTTTTCACACTACAAACTAGTTGAACAATAGCTCAAAGGAATGTTATAAAAAGGCCATGGATACACTTCATTTTTGAAGGAATTCAAAGCAAAGTTATGCTTCCATTATTCTCTTGAGGACTCCATCCTTTCCAAGAGTATATTTGCACCATTACATTGGGAAATCCATCTCACCCCTTGAGTGGATTTGCAAAGAGTTCTTTAATCATTTTCCATTTTTGTTTGTTGTAAGAAGAGATTACTAGTGGGGGTCCAAGAGCCCTCCCTTGGAGGAAGAAGGGACTCATAGTCCCCTTTCTTCTCGGTGTATTCTTTCACTAATATATCAGCCTCATCATTGGTGACATGTGTCTTATTGTTCTTTTTGTTTCTATGTCCCTATGCTCATGAATTTAGTTGTTATTGCATTTCTTAGTTTATTCTTAGTTGTTGTTTTTTATTTCTTTCCCTAACTCTTTTCCTTGCAACTGTCCTGCTCAATAGACCCAACTGAGCTTGCAATCACCTCTATTTTTCTCACTAAGGTGATGAAAGAGGCACAACACACATCATACAAAAACTAACCGATTAACTGAACCAAGTGATACATATAGAACTTGGCATGGTTACATGTTGACCTACGAGAATTAGATCCCAAGGAAGAGATCCATTGAGAGAGACCATCGCCATCCTCCTTTATTGTTGAACCAGTATTAGAGCATGAATGACAAGGACCTCTTATCCCAATGGAGAGGATAACCCACAACCTTGGGCTATCCTCTTTATCAAAGGTCATTATCCATGGTGATAGGAAAACCAACGATGGGATTAGAGAGATGGTGTACCACTACAAATTTGAAGCACAATTCAAGGAATTGTTACGAGGAAAATCACTCTATGGCATGGGGTAAATTACAACAGATAGAATGCCTGCAGAAATAAACTCTAATCCCAAATATTTATATATATGGAAATGATAACAAGACATGATAAAGAGCCTACCTTGTCCAGATGTTCGATAAAGACCAATGTTGAGCATGTGACTCAAAGCTTTATACCTGCAACATGTCCTCAACACCAAATAAATGCAAGACTATGGTGATAATATATAATGTTAGCACATACAATAACATAATCCATTAACATTTATAAAAAATACACCCATGGAATAATAATTCAAATATTTGCAAGATATCAATTGGACAAGAAAAGAGTATTTCTATTAAAAGATGATCAACATAAGTGTATGAATGACACAGTTCCATGCCGACACATATTGAAACAAAGAAACTAAGTCCCTTTCAGCTGGGCCTCCACCACTTCAATCCTCCACCAAAGGCAAGCTCATATAAGAGAGACAATGAGGTTCTCCATCAAAGAGGGAAGAGATTAGGGGATGAACAATGTGTTCATACTTTATAGGACAAAGGCATTCAGACTCAATGTGAAGTGAAAAATTCTCCAGAGTATATTTTCTCTCAAAAGTTTATTTCTCTCTCTCCTCCATGATTTATATATGGCCCAATTTATAGCCTTCAAATGGAATTGAAGGGTCGAGTCGAAACGTTTCCAGTATATGGAAGGTCAAGCATCATGGATCTCGTGACGTGAGATGGAAACCCGACACAATTTTTAATTTTGGGCACAAAACCTTATGTACATAGTCTGTAATGGTGCAACCTACGTAAATGCTTGTTGTATAACTTTTAGGGTGTGTATATGTGGAAAAGTATGATTTTTTAGCTCTGGAAGTACAAAAGGGATTTAAAGTCTACATAGGGAAATGGAAAATGCCTTCTAAGAAAGTTGCATGGGGTGAGCCAATCTTGCTATAACAGGAACTATGTGGTAATTTCTTGTGTCTTGCTGGTGAATAAGAGGGTGGGACTTCTACCCAGTCATTGATGTAGAATTGTCAACCTTCATGAGAATTGGACTATGGGATCTTTGGATGCATGACTGGACTGAGAATTATACTTCCTAGAACATATACTAAGTTCATCCATGAAAGGGGACCTAAAACAGGATATTGTAATATCAATGGATAATAGAGGGATAGTAGGAAACAAAAAGAGATTGGGTGGGTGAGTAACAAGTGGGGGAGAGAGATAATAGGACATGGATAATGTTTCTAACTAGTGGTTGGGCAGGAATGGGTATATATAGAGTGGAGAATAGTAAGAAGTGAAATCTGACATTAGGGTGTGTATATGTGGAAATGGTGCAACCTACATACATGCTTGTTGTATACCTGTTAGGGTGTGTATATGTGGAAAAATATGATTTTTTAGCTCTGGGAAGTGCAAAAGGGACTTAAAGTCTACATAGGGAAATGGAAAATTCCTTCTAATAAAGTTGCATCGGGTGAGCCAATATTTCTATAACAGGAACTATGTGGTAATTGCTTGTGTCTTGCTGGTGAGTAAGAGGGTGGGACTTCTACCCAGTCATTGATGTAGAATTGTATACCTTCGTGAGAATTGGACAGTGGGATCTTTGGATGCATGACTAGACTCAGAATTACACATCCTAGAAAATCTATTAAGTTCATCCATGAAAGGGGACCTGAAACAGGATATGGTAAGATCAATGGATAATAGAGGGATAGTAGGAAATGAAAATATATTGGGTGGGTGAGTAACAAGTGGGGGAGAGAGATAATAGGACATGGAGGATGTTTATAACTAGTGGTTGGGCAGGAATGGGTATATATAGAGTGGAGAATAGTAGTAAGTGAAATCTGACATTAGAAGGGCACAGACATATGTGAATGACTGAAGAAGAATGATGGAGTTTCGACGAATCCCCATCGGTGAGTAGATAATTCTTCGGATACGTCGTATTGGTGATTCTCCTTTTTGAATGTGGCATCATAACTGAGTGATAGGTGACCCATGTAGGCCATAGTACACCTTCAACCTAACATCATTGATAATTCCATTGAGATGATGTCCCTGCAATGTATCCATCTTGGAAGAATATGCTTCACTGATGTAAATTGGTCGAAATGGGCCCAACAAACACATAAATATCTTGCCATGGTTTTGTAGATATTTATTATCGTATAACAACACCAAAGAACCTAGATGTAGGATTTTATGGTGGATGTTGTGATATTTCATGCATCTTGTCTTTTCTTTTCAACCACTTTGATAAATGTCACCACATGGTGATCCTCCTCTAGCTCCATGAGTTCATCCAGCCTCTATTGAAGTGATTGTACACTTGCATGTGAGTAGCTAGAGAAATTTGTAGGCTGGCAAAAATAAATTATAATATCATGACTGCTTCTTTTCCATAGACCAATCTAAATGGAAGTGATTCATTAACATTTTGCAGGTTGTTCAATATTCCCATAATACTGCGAGGATCCACTTATCCCAATCACCATGCTGCACATTACAAACTTTGGTTAATGTATGTTCTAAAATTTAATTGAAAGATTCAACTGTACTAGTAGCTTCAGAATGATAGGAACTTATATTTTGGTGATGGATCATGAACTCTTGAGTGAGTACCTAAATGGTGGCATTCATAAAATGTGAGCCTTTGTTTCTCATCAGCGCCTTCAGACAATTGAACCTAGTAATCACATTCTCAAAAATAAACCTCGTCACTGTTTATACTATATAATCCTTAACTGGTGTGACTTTGGCCCACCTCATCATATATTCAGTGCCTACAATAATATATCACACACCCGTCTGACACATGGGAGGATTGATGGGGCCCACAAAATCAATTTCCCACTTCTCAAACAATTTCAATGTTGTAATAGAAAACATAGGGAGTTCATCTCTTTGGTAAGGATTTTTGATCCATTGACATACTTTGTAGTGTTTACAATACTCCTTGGCTTCAACAAAAAGTTAGGTCCACCAAGTCCCAACTTGCAAAAAAAATTCGCGCAGTGGCCTTACCTACATTTTGTCCCCCTGAAATACCCTCATGTGCTTCATACAAAATGGGGTCCTGTTCATTTTCTAAGGCACACCTGCATAGAATTCCATCAATCGCCATATTATCTACTTTTCCAACAATCGACTGATAGTTTTCACTATGAGTCACGCGTTAAAATTGTTGGGTTTGACTATACCCCCTTGTCGCCTTTCCTGATGTGAGAAATTTAGTGATCTCAACTAATTGATCAAGAACTAATTTGATGCAGAAGAGTTGAACATTGAGAAGTTGATCATATATAATCCAACTAAATTACCCAAAATCGATATGCAACAAATGATTTTGTACAATATTTTCTTTCCCAGGTTTGACAACTACCTCAAACTCAAACTCTCAGAAGAGTGACAACTACTGACATATTCTCCCTCACGACACTGACTTGGTGACCAAATACTTCAGATTGGAATGGTCAATGCATAATTTAAACAAGGTCCCAAAAAAGTAATGGAGAAAATCTTGCAAGGAATACACCATGGTGAGGCTTTCATACTCGATGGTTGCATAATTCTTTTTAGTGTTAGACAACTTGAAACTAGAAAAAGATCATATGATCAATATTACCTTCTCCTAGTTGTGCAAGAACTTGTAAGAATCAACTAAAGGTAGATATATAATAAGGAAATACATAGAGATATTGTAAGAAACATAGAGATACAATAATACACAATTTCTATTAATGAACACAATGTATAGGAACTATAAAATGCAGAGAAAACTTAACTCGTTAAAATGGTGGTAGATTATCTCTAAGAAGAGATGTGATGGATACACACATTCAAAAGATCAAAATGAATGAGGAATGAGGAGTGGGTGAAAGAATGAATGGAGAGAGAACAAAATGATAGGTGCGAACAATGAATCATGAACAATGAACAATGAGTGAGTGAAGAAGAACCCCCCAAAATCCCACAAGATGGGTTTATATATTTACTTGCAAATCAAGAACCACATGGCCTTCCCCAAGAAGCTCATGTAACTAGTCCTCTACATTAAAAAAATTATAGGTAAATAAAATATAAAATAAATACTTATCCCCTAAAGCCCCCTTGCTTGTGGAATCATAGCCCCCTATAACTCTTTTCCTTGTCCTTCTAGCAAACAATGATGTACTTATTATTAATAATGATCAAAACATTACATTTCCTAGCCACACTAGCCTCTTTTAATTTTTTGGGCACTCGTGCCTTTCATACATCAACAAAATACATTATTTAATATGGAGCTCAAAACTAGGGTATTACACATAAGGTTTTTAAAAAAATGAGCCTGTAAGTGATGAAGAACGTACCATTGAACGGAAAGAACCATTGCCCAAGGCAGTTCAAAAAGAGAGTGAAGTAGTATTGGACAAAAAGTGGTAAGGAATACTAGAGGTAAAGACTACTTCCAGTATTTTGTTAAGTGGAAGAATCAACCAAAGGAAGATTCCACTTGGATGATAGCAACAAAATTTTCCAAATATGGTATAGGTGTTGAAGATCTCATGAACAATTCTTTTCTTCCCTAGGAGTTTGATGCAGGAGCATCTGCTTAAGTGAATTTTCGAGGTTGACCTGAAGGGTCACAAAAAAATTTACCAAGGGATTTGGTTTCCTAATTTTATTTATTGTAATAGCTATATGTTTCTAGAAGACATCTTAGTAGATGTCTTATGTTTTATGGTTGCGATTATTGTTGATTTTGTTGTTGATATTTAGGGACATAATTCTTTATTTAGGGTTTGTGAGATAGCTCGGGATTTTTTCAGGTCAAGAGCTAACCAAGATATCTATGCTTTTATTATGATTATTCATGTAATTAGGAAGGTTAACAACTGTGCAAAGTGGAGAAGTGTGTGTGTTTTTGAAGAGGTTTGTATGACCATGAAGGAACATAACATCATTGTCATATTTCCTTCCTTAGATCATTGAATAAAGATTAAGAATTGTGGATTTATATCTCCTATGTGCATATTTGTCAAATTTTGTGTGTAATTGTTTGAATAAGTGCAAGTGAATGTGATCGCAAATATCCAACAGGGTTTTAGAGTCCAACTCTACGTAATTAGTGAAATTACAGAGGATAGAAGCCGACAACCAATATTATATATGTAAGGAGGTCGCTACATCAATGGTTCTAGTCAATAGTCTATTGGATCCCAAAGCATATGAGTGTGTGTTTCAGAACCTTCTTATCAAAGTCGTAGTTCTAGTCTAATCTCGATGTATCCATTGCGAGAGAGAAATATTATCGTCCATAGGAACATATCTATGTGACAAATCCATCGTCCATGAGAGTTGGCTTTCAGAGCCTTATTTCCCATTTGGATCCAAGTAGGGTATTCCTATAGTGAATTAAAGTCATCCATCTAAAAGGAAGAATGAGGAAGGAGGTTGGTGATCAAAGAAACTCTGAGGAATGATCCACACCACCCATCAGATCATCTTGTCAATAAAGACCCACCATTCATAGGTGTCAGTCATCAAAACTTCATTCCTCATTGACTCTGACACAACAATCCAACGACTAATATGATTCATCCATCATAGGGATAGGGAGTAACCTAGACCACCCATTGGGTAAGACAATTCATGGTCTTTTTTCTTACTTCCATTCCAACCATGCCATTCCAAGGTGAGATCTTGATCATTGTTTCAATGAAAATCAACGACTCTGAATGGAAGTTGAGATTGTCTGAAGAAGAATCTTTGTCATCCACCTGAAATTTTATCAAAGGTTAATAAGGAGCTTCACCATATCTCGAATATGAAAATCTTACCATCTATCAAACCTCAAAATCAAGGTTCGCAATTAAAAGTGATTCGGAACATCCTGTCTGAGTTATTTGAGTTATGTTCACTCTGAATAGATCACTCTGACTTCATAAAGAATATTTTACCATCCATTCAAAGAACAGATCAAGAGCTCAGAAGAATTTCTCCAACAATATACTCGAGGGTTAGTATCATGAAATCAAGGAGGATTTTATCCTGTGCACATGGTGTTTGGTCATATGATTGAAAGGGTTCTTAATTACCGATTGAGTATGTGCAACATAGAAGCACAAAGATATATTTGTGGCTAGTGAATAGATAAATTTTCCACAAAGATTGAATTGTTATCCTTTATTGTGGGTATTCTAGACAAGGGATATCAATAAATAAGAGTAGGTTGTTTCCTAAAAGGATTTGTATAAGTGGGGATTTGTTTCTCTAGTAGGTTGGTTCCTACAAAGAGTTATAAAGATAAAAAAATTTGGTTTTCTTCCAAAAGTATTTCCACATAAATCTTGTGTTTCATGTTATATATTTGATATATCCTATGTGTGATTGTTTTATTGGGGTGATTAAATTAAAATAAGGTTATATTATATAGATTCACCCCCCTCTTAGTATAAGTGTGTACTGAACAATTATTATCAGAGAAAGTTCCTTTAGAAACAGTATAACTTTTGGGAGGTATATCTCCGGAACAATCATGGTCATTCAAAAATATTTCTCCACTAATATAGATCCATTGTTTAATGGAACAAACCATGCATTCTGGAGCATAATGATGTGAAAATATATAATGGCTCTTGGGTTTGATATTTGGAAAACACTCATGACTGGTTATACATCCACAAAAAGTCCTTTGGGTCATTCACGCTTGTCCACATCCTTGTTAATGTTGAGGTGGTTGAAGACATAGGGTTTGTCCAGAGTTGACCAATAAAATACCCCAGGCATTGACATATCAATCCTCAACCAAATACTGAAAAAGGTCTCACCCGAGATTCCATGAGGATCATAGAAACCATATGGTCTTGTGTTTGTGATGAAGGACTAATTATACATAAATTCATCCAAGTTTTAATTCATATAATCCATTGCAAACAACTTAACAAATAAAATTGTATAACAACAAAAAACACATGCAATAGAAACATGATCGACACAACATAAGTTCAGAATAACTACAACTTTATTAGCTTCCTTCAACCATTCACAAGCATACATAAATAAACTCATGAATTGACAACAACAAATCGCTACTCTCTTATACATTTTCTGATTTTTACATTACACAGTGCCATGCGATTTATTTCAAACTCTATAGATATGAAAGACTCAAACTTACAACCAGAGACATTACAAAACATAGGCTCAAAGAGATCTCAAGGACATGGACTAACAACAACAACAATACCCACAACTATCAACAACCTTATTTTTGTCGTCGTTGCTCCATTTTATCTGCTTCTCAAGTTTAGTTCTCTATCACTTTCAGTTCTTCCCCACTTGATCCTATAACTACCAGTACCACACACTTCTATCATCCACATTCATTCCATGTAGCCTCTTTGGAATCCTGGAAATATTAACTACCTTTCTATCTCATATCCTTGCTACTCCATGATCCCTCATGCTTCCTGTAGTAATCATTTGAGGAGATTTATCGAAGACTATTTTCTTTCTTATGGTGTGCATGCAGTGTCTTGTTTAATTTATGGGGTGCATTACAAAAATGAGACCGAGGTGCATTGGCAGAAATTTAATTGCAATGCATTAGAAAAACTTGACCTAGTGCACACGTCTCCTATCGCCCACCGCACAACTGCTTGAGTGTAAACAAAAATAGAATAGGTGTGCAGAACTTGTTTTATGTGTGCATGGTATTTACCCAAACATTTTGGTGCCAACAAGACCCTACCACTATTATTTGGCTCATCCTGGAGCCAATTGCCTCATCGAGCGACTGATGTGACAATTGAGTAAGAGAAAATCATCGTCATTGTAGAACTAGAGCATAAAATCAAGTTGTGGTTGCAACCAATTTTGAGTAACAGAAAATCATATGTCTAGGTTGTAGTTACAACCATACATAGGTATTGGAATGATTCAAGAAGTCATCAAGGTAAAAATGGATTTTGGATTCATTTGTATAGATTCTCAAACTCTCTCTCTTTGAGGGTTATGGTAGTGGTGAGAGAGATATTTTTGAAACACATCATCCAGAACGTAACCCCTTAACTGAACCAAGTGATACATATAGAACTTGGCATGGTTACGTGTTGACCTACGAGAATTAGATCCCAAGGAAGAGATCCATTGAGAGAGACCATTTCCATCCTCCTTTATTGCTGAACTAGTATTAGAGGATGAATGTGCAAGATACCAGATATATAAAATATGTAGAACAGAAATAAAATGCTAGAAATGGCAGAATAACAGTAAAATATCTAGTATAATCTTCACAATACACAGAAATGATATACGAAATAGCAATAGAAATAGCACTTTGATTCAGAAATAAATGTTCACGGGCCTCTTCGAGG
This sequence comes from Picea engelmannii, assembly GCA_009831015.1. Classification (NCBI taxonomy): domain Eukaryota; kingdom Viridiplantae; phylum Streptophyta; class Pinopsida; order Pinales; family Pinaceae; genus Picea; species Picea engelmannii. Next base: position 477,883 of record ML809253.1, on the reverse strand, counting down.
GGGCAACCTCCAATCGAGTAGCACTCTATTACAATAATCTCCAAGCTAGGGTTCTCATACCCTCGACCCTTATTTATACTCAATATGTCTATTAAGAGAAACATCTAGAGGAAGATCCTTCTAGAAGTGGAAGCTTCTATTAGGTCTTCTTACATCCGCCTTATTCTATTTTATTGAAAGGCCTTATTAATATTGACCTTTATTACATCTGAATACATTGATCTACCTATGTGCGGGTTAGGACCTTAACATGTCCGCCCCCTTAAAAACAACCTTGTCCTCAAGGCTTGAGATGTGGAAATTGTTGCAGAATGGTAGCTGGTTCCCAAGTGGCATTTGTTGGAGTCATATCTTTCCACTATACTAGCACTTCCTTGATGGTTCTCTGATGCAGGTGACGCTCACGCTGGTCCAAAACTACTTCTGGTTGTAGCCAAATGGATCCTTCTTCAGCTAACTCTGGAAGGTTGGTTTGAATTTGGCACCTGGTTCCAATCACCTTCTTCAAGCATGAAACATGAAAAACAGGATGTAACTTCGACTAACTGGGCAGAGCTAACTGATATGTGACTTGTCCCACATGCTTGAGAACTGTATAAGGACCATAAAATTTGGGTGCTAGCTTCTGACAATGCTTGGCCTTGAGGGAAGTTTGCTTATATGGTTGCAGTCTCAGAAACACCTGATCCCCTTATGCAAATTTTCGTTCAGAGCGACCTTGATCTGCTTGCTGCTTCATTCTATTATGTGCCATGACCAAGTTCTCTTTAAGGGTATGAAGGATATCCTCTCGGACTGTAAGTGTTTGGTCAACCGCCTGGACCTTCGAGGTACCCAGTAAGTATGAGAGAACTGAAGGTGGATTCTGTCCATATACTGCTTCAAAAGGAGTCATGCGAGTGGTTGTATGGTATGTAGTGTTGTACCACCATTCGGCGAGGGGTAACCATTGAGCCCACTGGTGTTTTTTTTCAAAGGCAAAGCACCTCAGATATGTTTCCAAACATTTGTTGACAACTTCCGTTTGACCATCCATTTGGGGATGATAAGCTGAGTTGAGATGCAATTGTGTGCCTTGTAGCTTAAACAACTCTTGCCAAAAATTGCTTGTGAAAGTTGGGTCTTGATCGGAAACAATAGAGTGTGGCATGCCATGAAGCTTGAAGACCTGGTCCATGAAAATTTGAGCCACTGTGGATGCAGTAAATGGGTGGGGAAGAGCGAAAAAATGAGCATACTTGGAAAGGCGATCCACCACCACCATTATGACTGATTTTTTCCCCGATTTGGGTAAGCCTGTAATAAAGTCCATAGAGATATCCTTCCAAATAGCAGGGGGAATCGGAAGTGGTTGGAGGGTGCCTGGAGATTTTACTGTTTCTCCCTTGTTGCATTGACACACCTCACATTCAACGAAAAACTTATGGATGTCCTGTTTCATACCATCCCAGAAAAAAGAATGTTTGACTCGGTCATATGTTTTCGTGAACACTGAGGTGTAGCATGAAGCTCAGAAAGCATCATGGATTTGAGCTTGGATTGTTTACTTAAATACAAGCAGCCTTTGTATCGAAGCTCATCCTGAATCCAGGAGTACCCTAGGGGATCTGGAGACTTGTTCTGCGGTTGCTGGATCAGATGCGAACTTTTGGGATCTTGAATCCATTCCTGGTGCACATCTTGGAGCCAATTGGGTACAATGAAGGAAAGAGAAAAAAGGTATCCTTCGTCTTCATATTTCCGAGACAGTGCATCCACCATGACATTGTCTTTGCCCTTCTTGTAAATGATCTCATAATCATATCCAAAGAGCTTGGTCACACATTTTTGTTGTTCCTAGGATGAAATGCGTTGTTCCAGAAAGTACTTGAGGCTTTGATGGTATGTCTTAATTTGGAAGCATTTCCCCAAGAGATACGGACGCCACAACTCAACGGCATGCAGAATCGCCAACATTTCTTTTTCATAAATGGGTTTACCCAGATTCTTTTCAAACAATTACTTGCTAGTGAAGGCCAAAGGTCGACACTCTTTCATAAGGACAGCGCAAAGTCCTTTCCCTGAGGCATCATATTCCAATACAAAGGTCTTTGTGAAGTCGGGAAGGGCCATAAATGGAGTGGTGCACATGACCGTCTTCAAGGTTTGAAAAGCTTGAGCATCTGCTGGAGTCCAAGTGAAAGAGTTCTTTTTGAGGAGAGTCGTGAGAGGTGCTGCAATCTTTCTGTAGTTCTTAATGAACTTGTGATAATAACCTGTGAGGCCCAAAAATCCACGCAAGATTTTGAGAGTCTTTGGGTGCGGCCAGTCTTGCATAGCTTCAATCTTTTTCAGGTCCACCCTAACGCCATCCTTTCCCACCAGATGACCCAAGTATTCTACTTCTAAGGCACCGAAAGCACATTTTCAGGAAAAGTTGGTGCTGAGAGAGTAGGCGAAGAACTTGATCCACATGAGTAATATGGTCTATCCAGGTTTTTCTATAGATGAGGATATCATCAAAGAAAACTAAGACAAAATGATGGAGAAAAGGGCATAAGACATGGTTCATGAGACTCTGGAAGGTGGATGGGGCGTTACACAAACCAAAGGGCATGACCAAAAACTCATAGTGGCCCTCATGAGTGCGAAAGGCGGTCTTGGGAATGTAAGCCTCTTTCATATGTATATGGTGATAGCCCGAGCAAAGATCAAGTTTGGTAAATAATTGGGCACCACTCAATTCATCCAGTAGGTCATCAATGATAGGAATGGGAAATTTGTCTTTGATGGTTAGTTTGTTGAGAGCACAAAAGTTAGGACACATTCTCCAAGAACCTTCTTTCTTCAGTACCATGACGAACGGAGGGAAGTAAGGGCTCGTACTAGGACGGATGACGCCGACAATAAGGATCTCCTGGACCATTTTTTCAATTTCATTTTTTTGTGAAAAGGGGTGGCAATATGGACGTATATTGGGGGGAATCCTTCCTGAGACAAGGGGAATGGAATGATCATGGACACCGTGGGAAGGAGGCAGTCCTTGGGGAGTGGAAAATACCATTTGATGTAGGGCTTGGAGGTCTTGGGGCACTGGTGGGGTCTATGTGGCTTGTATGGCGTGGAGTTGGGCAATGACGCTAGAATGACCTTTTTTGAGCAGTTTTTCCATGCGATGAGAACTGATGACCTCAGGTGAACCAGCAGTGATGCCTTGAAATTTATATTGGTGGCATCCTTGGTCGAATTGCATGGTTAAGTTCTGAAAATCCATGAGAATGGGACCCAAAGACCTTAGCCAGTCTGCACCCAACACAATGTCGCAACCGCCTATGTCAATAGCAAACATATGGGATTTTAGGTGGTAGTCACCGATTTGGAGACGCACATTTTCACAGCGCCCGCCACATTTCATAAAACCACCATTGGCAATCATGATTTGGAAATTGTTGACAACATGGATGTAGCAATGGGTTTCTTGGGCAATGCGGCGATGAATAAAATTGTGGGTACTTCCACTATCAACCAGAATGATGACCTTTCGGTGCTTGATGTAACTGATTAACTTGAGGGTTTGGGGGGCAGAGAAGCTGGTGAGAGGATTGAGGGAAATGATCGGTTCCACTTCGGGAGGGTCGGAGGGAGGGTTTATGTCAGTGATTTTTGGTGACTCGGGCACAAGGGGAGTGTCAACATCTTCTTCCAGAATATCCTCAGAAATGGCCATAAAAATATTTTGTTCCTTACATTTGTGGCCTGGGAAATATTTGTCATCACAATTATAATAGAGGCCTTTGAGTTGGCATTCAGCCATTTCAGCCCTGGTCAATTTTTGGATTTTTAATGGGGCAGAGAGAGTAGTGGGGTTTACTAGTTTAGGGCGAGGGATAAAGGAAGGCTTATGGTTTTGAGAGGAAACAATTTGTTGTGCTTCTTTATCTTTTTTGGTAGCCTCCACCCAAGTCGTAGGTCAAGCCATGAGGACATGGGCCCGAATCTCCTCCTTGAGGCCACTGATAAAACTCTCTCGAAAGAAAGCATCAGTCATGCCCTCTGTTCGAAAATCCAGATGCTCAAATGCAGCTATGAACTCTTCTACTGTGCCTGATTGCTTCAATTTTGTCAAACGGCCCAAATGGTTGGTGTCAGTGTCAAAGCGTTCATAAAGTTCAGCCACAAATTGGGTCCAAGCAATATACCTTTGACGGGAAGTTTTTCTCCATTTCCACCATTGCCAGTGTTCTTGATCTAGATGGAGAACACCATACCAGAGTTTGGCCAAGTCATCTGTAATGTTGTAGAGAGAGAAATAATGTTCCATTTGGGTGACCCAACCAGTGGGGTCCGAGCCATCAAATTTGGTTACATCCGCCTGCGAAAGGCGTATGTCCTGTTGAAAGTGATGGGGTTGAAAGGAATGGGAAGAAGTTTCACCTTAAGTCTTTTTATGTGCATCAGGAAAAGAGTCATCGGTAGGGATCTTGAGTTTGGTGCAGAGTGATGCAAAGACATATTCAAGCTAGGTGGTCAGTTCTTGTTTGAATTCCACCATTTGCGGACTGCACGGCTACATTTATGGATGCATTTATGGGTGCATCACGGGAGGCAATAGTAGAACTGAGTTGTTGCACTTCATGTTGGGTCTCAAGGAAACTAGATTGCAAGGTGTTGAAGCGAGACTCTAGTTCTTGGCTACGGGTATGGGCCATGAGGATGGGTGAGCTGAAAAAGGAGCGGGCGGGGTCAGAAATTTTTGCAGAAAAATGATATGGATGAATGTGATAAGGGAGAAGAGATGAATCTAATGGAATAGGTCTCAAATAATGGTGAAAAATTTTCCATACTTTTTTTTTTTCTTACAACTGCGGGGTTATACTTTGGTCTAAAGAATGTTGCAGTGCTGAAATCCCCAAATTCTGAACCAGAGAGTATTTACTTAGCAACCTAAACATAGATGCACGGCAATAGATCTCATCGGTTTAATTTGTTTATGTTTATGTTTATGTTCCCCAAGGGTTAGGTATTCAAGGGTTCTACAGACAAGGGTTTGCCCTGTGCTATAACTCTTTGGTATATGTGTGAGGTCCAATAGTAGTACTCAGCCCAATATCTCAGGGCACTAACTAAGGAGGATAGACCATACCCTTAGCCATACTACCCGACTACCCAGGTACTAGAGAGTATCTTCCCGAGTGTTGTTCTCGGTGACACTATACCAGTCCGGTGGCCGATAGGTTTATCTAAAGAGGGCTTCAGGAAATCTAGGTCGATCTGTACACAGGTGTTGTCTGATGTGCTACCACTGGAAGGGGTACCAACATGGGTTACAAGGGTGGCCAACATATGTGTGCTTAAGAACCACTTGTATTTTCTGCGTGTATGAATCCCTCAACCGCAGGTTTATGCGCGTAACAACAGATCTTTGTGGGTTAAAGACACCGGAATACGTCTCTACCCTGGAAAAAACAATACCCACAATTTCTGCCAAGGAAAGTGCTCTGATACCACTTGGTAGATACCAGATATATAAAATATGCAGAATAGAAATAAAATGCTAGAAATGGCAGAATAACAGTAAAATATCAGCATAATCTTCACAATACACAGAAATGATATACGAAATAGCAATAGAAATAACACTTTGATTCAGAAAGAAATGTTCACAGGCCTCTTCAAGGGGGAAACCTCCAGTCGAGCAGCACTCTGTTACAATAATCTCCAAGCTAGGGTTCTCATACCCTCGACTCTTATTTATACTCAGTATGTCTATTAAGAGAAACATCTAGAGGAAGATCCTTCTAGAAGCGGAAGCTTCTATTACGTCTTCTTACATCCACCTTATTCTATTTTATTGAAAGGCCTTATTAATATTGACCTTTATTACATCCGAATACATTGATCTACCTATGTGCGGGTTAGGACCTTAACAGAATGACAAGGACCTCTTATCTCAATGGAGAGGATAACCCGCAACCTTGGGCTATCTGCTTTATCAAAGGTGATTATCCATGGTGATAGGAAAACCAATGATGGGATTAGAGAGATGGTGTACCACTACAAATTTGAAGCACAATTCAAGGAACTGTTATGAGGAAAATCACTCTATGGCATGGGGTAAATTACAGTAGATAGATTGCCTGCATAAATAAACTCTAATCCTAAATATTTTATATATATGAAAATGCTAACAAGACAAGATAAAGAGCCTACCTCGTCTAGACGTTCGATAAAGACCAATGTTGAGCACATGACTCAAAGCTTTATACCTGCAACTTGTCCTCAACAACGAATAAATGCAAGAATATGGTGATAATATATAATGTTAGCACAAACAATAATATAATCCATTAACATTTATAAAAAATACACCCATGGAATAATAATTCAAATATTTGCAAGATATCAATTGGACAAGAAAACAGTATTTCTATTAAAATATGATCAACAAAAGTGTATGAGTGACACAATTCCATGTCAACACATATCGAAATAAAGAAACTAAGTCCCTTTTAGTTGGGCCTTCACCACTTCGATCCTCCACCAAAGGCAAGCTCATATAAGAGAGAGAATGAGGTTCTCCATCAGAGAGGGAAGATCTTAGGGGATGAAAAATGTGTTCAAACTTTATAGGACAAAGGGATTCAGACTCAATGTGAAATGAAAAATTCTCCAGAGTATATTTTCTCTCAAAAGTTTATTTCTCTCTCTCCTCCATGATTTATATATGGCCCAATTTATAGCCTTCAAATGGAACTGAAGGGTGGAGTCGAAAATTTTCCAGTATATGGAAGGTCAATCATCAGGGATCTCATGACGTGAGATGGAAACCCGACACAATTTTTAATTTTGGGCACAAAATCTGATGTATGTAGTCTGTAATTGTGCAACCTATGTAAATGTTTTTTGTATAACTGTTAGGGTGTGTATATGTGGAAAAATATGATTTTTTAGCTATGGAAGTGAAAAAGGGACTTAAATTCTACATAGGGAAATGGAAAATGCCTTCTAGGAAAGTTGCATGGGGTGAGCCAATCTTGATATAACAAGAACTATGTGGTAATTGCTTGTGTCTTGCTGGTGAATAAGAGGGTGGGACTTCTACCCAGTCATTGATGTAGAATTGTCAACCTTCATGAGAATTGGACTGTGGAATCTCTGGATGCATGACCGGATTGGGAATTACACATCCTAGAACATCTACTAAGTTTATCCATGAAAGGGGACCTGAAACAGGATATGGTAATATCAATGGATAATAGAGGGATAGTAGCAAACAAAAAGAGATTGGGTGGGTGAGTAACAGGTGGGGGAGAGAGATAATAGGACATGGAGGATGTTTCTAACTAGTGGTTTGGCAGGAATGGGTATATATAGAGTGGAGAATAGTAAGAAGTGAAATCCGACATTAGGGTGTGTATATGTGGAAATGGTGCAACCTACATAAATGCTTGTTGTATAACTGTTAGGGTGTGTATATGTGGAAACATATGATTTTTTATCTCTGGGAAGTGCAAAAGGGACTTAAGGTCTACATAGGGAAATGGAAAATCCCTTATAAGAAAGTTGCATGGGGTGAGCCAATCTTGCTATAACAGGAACTATGTGGTAATTTCTTGTGTCTTGCTGGTGAATAAGAGGGTGGGACTTCTACCCAGTCATTGATGTACAATTGTCAACCTTCGTGATAATTGGACTATGGGATCTCTGGATGCATGACCAGACTGGGAATTACACATCCTAGAACATCTACTAACTTCATCCATGAAAGGTGACCTAAAACAGCATATGGTAAGATCAATGGGTAACAGAGGGATAGTAGGAAACGAAAAGAGATTGGGTGGGTGAGTAACAGGTGGGGGAGAGAGATAATAGGACATGGAGGATGTTTCTAACTAGTGGTTGGGAAGGAATGGTTATATATAGAGTGGAGAATAGTAGTAAGTGAAATCCGACATTAGAAGGGCATAGACATATGTGAATGATTGAAGAAGAATGATGGAGTTTCAACAAATCCCCATCAGTGAGTAGATTATGCTCTGGATCCGTCGTATTGGTGATTCTCCTTTTTGAATGTGGCATCATAACTGAGTGATAGGTGACCCATGTAGGCCATAGTACACCTTCAACCTAATATCATTTACAATTCCATTGAGAAGATGTCCCTGTAATGTATCCATCTTGGCGAAATATGCTTCACTGATGTAAACTGGGTGGAAAGGGCCCAACAAATGAATAAATATATTGCCATGGTTTTGTAGATATTTATTATCGTATAACAACACCAAAGAACCTAGATGTAGGATTTTATGGTGGATGTTGTGATATGTCATGCCTCTCGTCTTTTCTTTTCAACCACTTGGATAAATGTCGCCACATGGAAATCCTCCTCTAGCTCCATGAATTCATCCAACCTCTGTTGAACTGACTGTTCACTTGCATGTGAGTAGCTAGAGAAATTCGTAGGATGGGAAAAATAAATTATAATATCATGACTGCTTCTTTTCCATAGACCAATCTAAATGGAAGTGATTCATTAACATTTTGCAGGTTGTTTAATATTCCCATAATACTGCGAGGATCCACTTATCCCAATCATAATGTTGCACATTACAAACTTTGGTTAATGTGTGTTCTAAAATTTAATTGAAATATTCAACTGTACTAGTAGCTTCAGGATGATAGGAACTTATATTTTGGTGTCGGATCATGAACTCTTGAGTGAGTACCTAAATGGTGGCATTCATAAAATGTGAGCCTTTGTTTCTCATCAGCACCTTCAGACAATTGAACCTAGTAATCACATTCTCAAAAATGAACCTCGTCACTGTTTATACTATATAATCCTTAACTGGTCTGAATTTTTCCCACCTCATCATATATTCAGTGCCTACAATAATATATCACACACCCGTCTGACACATGGGAGGATTGATGGGGCCCACAAAATCAATTTCCCACTTCTCAAACAATTTCAATATTGTAATAGAAAACAAAGGGAGTTCATCTCTTTGGTAAGAATTTTTGATCCATTGACATACTTTGTAGTGTTTACAATACTCCTTGGTTTCAACAAAAAGTTAGGGCCACCAAGTCCCAACTTGCAAAAAAAAATCGCGTAGTGGCCTTACCTACATTGTGTCCCCTTGAAATACCCTCATGTGTGTTGGTTGTGGAGCCTGATTATCTTCCTGATGCAGAGGTCCTTTGCTTTCAGCCGTGTCTATACCCCATGAAGTATTTACACCCCATAAGTATGTACACTCTTCCACGCGGGGGAGTGCAGAGGGGGGGTACCCCCTCTGCAAGGTCCGGGGAGTCCATCCCCCCGACTGGGGGGTCTGGGGGCAAGCGGGCCCCCATCGGGGGTTCGGGGGCGAAGCCCCCGAAGCAAAAATTGCCTTGTAAAAGTATATTGTAATTTCATTGTAAATCTGGACCGTTCATTATAAGGTCGCAGATCTAACGGTAGATATTATGTTAGGGTTTTTTGCCCTAGAAGGCAACCCTCTTTTATGAGGGAAATGTAT
>ML809253.1:445083-463921 GCA_009831015.1 Picea engelmannii | reverse complement strand
GGCTATGTATGAGAGTGAATATTGTATTCTGAGAGAGGAGACTGTGAGAGAAAGAAGAGGAAGTTACAGTGGGTTTTGCTGTAGGTTGCATCCCTTCATTTGCTGGATAATAATAAAGGAAGGACCTGGCAATTTCTCTGGTGTACGTAGCCCACACTGGGTGAACCACGCAAATTTGTGTCTCTCTTGTATTGTGTGTCTTCTGTGTTTTTGTTTCTGCATTTGTTTTATTTTATTGCTCCGCGGTCCTGTTTTTCTAACAATGTGCTTCATACAAAATGGGGTCCTGTTCATTTTCTAAGGCACACCTGTGTAGAATTCCATCAGTGGCCATCTTATCTAGTTTTCCAACAATCAACTGATAGTTTTCACTATGAGTCACGCGTTGAAAATTTTGGGTTTGAGTATACCCCGTTGGCGCCTTTCCTGATGTGAGAAATTTAGTGATCTCAACTAATTGATCAAGAACTAATTTGATGCAGAAGAGTTGAACATTGAGGAGTTCATCATATATACTGCAACTAACATCACCAGAATCGATATGCAACAAATGATTCTATACAATATTTTATTTCCTAGGTTTGACAACTACCTCAAACTCAAACTCTCAGAAGAGTGACAACTACTGACATATTCTCCCTCACAAAACTGACTTGGTGACCGAATACTTGAGCATGGAATGGTCAATGCATAATTTAAACAAGGTTACAAAAAAGTAATGGAGAAAATCTTGCAAGGAATACACCATGGTGAGGCCTTCATACTCAGTGGTTGCATAATTATTTGCAGTGTCAGACAACTTGAAACTATAAAAATAGATCATATGATCAATATTCCCTTCTCCGAGTTGTGCAATAACTTGTAAGAATGAACTGAAGGTAGAGATATAATAAGGAAATACATAGATATATTGTAAGAAACATAGAGATACAATAATACACAATTTCTATTAATGAACACAATGTATAGGAACTGTAAAATGCAAAGCAAACTTAACTCGTTAAAATAGTGGTAGCTTATCTCTAAGAAGATATGTGATGGATACGCACATTCAAAAGAATATGATTACAATGAGACTCCAAATTCCTTTTAAAAATAAATCATAAATGAGAAAACCTTAAACATCCATAACCCTAACCCCGGGAGATGAAATGTCAAAAGGTTTGTTGGGCCCCATTGGGTTAGTTAATGTGTCAAATTCCCGAGGGCATAATTTTTGCGTAATATATCTATTTGGGGCACTTGATACCTCATAGGAGAGATATAGACAAGGAGAAAAGATTCCATTTGTCCTATAATATAAATTTATCTACATACTAATAATTGTTGATCCACAAAAACTGTTCTTTAAGGCCTCAAAATGGCCCTGAAAGTTTAGGACCTAAACGACTGTAGAAAAATTCCCAAGGTAGGAGACTATTTTTTGAGCTAGTGGAATAGGTAGTTGGCCACTGATATCCACCTAGATAAGAGCTTATCCCAATGTAATGAACAATGCATATACCTGAACATGGAAGAGCTTATACCAATCAGGAAAAAAACAAAATCGATGCAGTGACTAGTTTATCTTTTAGAGTATCTAAGGCTTCCTGGGCTTCCCGTGTCCAGATGTACTTGGTATATTTTCATAGTAGCTTCTTGAGGGGGGATAAAATATTTCCATAGTTCTGAATGAACCACCAATAATATTTCAATATTCCATATATAATATAATATGAAAAACATAAATATTTAGCAAGCAATGGTAGAACAACAATGATATATCACGAACAATATCAAAATAATACCAGAGTAACACCAGGATGAGAACCTTTATTAAATATAACAATGTTCACTTTCCTCTTCGAGGTGGAAACCTCTAGAAGAGAATAACTCTATTACAATAATATCCAATAAAAAATTAACCCGTGCCTCCTACACTTATTTATACTAATTTTACCTTCTAAGGAAACTTGTAGAGAAATATCTTTCTAGAAGCGAGAGCTTCTATTAGGTATTCTTACATTGACTTATTCTAATTTATTTATTAGGCATTATTAATTAATATTGTCCTTTACTACATAGAAAAAATATCCTACTAACTAATGACCCATGGACAGGGGTTTGAATCGGATCCTAACATGCCCTCACCCTTCAAAAGCATCCTTGTCCTCAAGGCTACAGGTGTGAAAACTATTGAAGCATGGCCGCTAGTTCCCAAGATACATCATCTAGTGATGTGTCCTTCCACTTAATAAACACTTCCTTGATGGTTATTCCATGCAACTGAGGTTCCTGATTGTTAAGGACTACTTCAGGTTGGAGCCACAAAGATCCCTCTTCATCTAATTCTGGCAGGATGGTTTGAAATCGATAATTTTGTCCCACCACTTTCTTCAGAAAGGAAACATGAAAGATTGAATGAATTTTGGAAGTAGTCAGAAGAGTCAATTTGTAAGATATTGAGCCAATACACTTGATGATATGGTAGAGACCATAAAACTTGGGTACCAACTTATTATTTCCTTGAGCTTTGAGAGATATTTTCTTGTAGGGTTGGATCCAAAGAAAAATTTGATTCCCTTCTCGAAAAACCATTTCAGAATGATGTTGGTCAACCTGTTCCTTCATGTGATTTTGGGCCATGTGGAGGTTATCCTTCAGAGCTGTGATGGTGGTTGTGCAAGCTTGCAGCATGGTATCAATGGATTGGACCTTGGATTTTCCTGGAAGATAGGTAGTGACTATCGGAGGTCGTTGGTCATACACTACTTCATATGGGGTCATTTTAGTGCCCATGTGATAGGAAGTATTGTACCACCATTCTACCGAGGGAATCCATTCCACCCACTAGTGTTGTTTGTCTGAATCGAAATACCGCAAGTAGGTTTCCAAACATTTGTTGACCACTTCCATTTGGCCATAAGACTGGGGATGATAGGTTGTGCTCATGTTTAATTGGGTGCCCTGCAATTTAAACAACTCTTTCCAAAATGTGCTAGTGAAAGTGGGGTCATGATCATATACAATAGATGTTGGCATGTGATGTAGCTTGAAAATATTATCAAGGAAAACTTGTGCAATGAGTGCCACTTTGAAAGGGTGAGGTAAAGAACAAAAATGAGCATACTTGGATAGGTGATCAACCACCACCATGATGAAGAATGTGTTTCCAACTTTAGGAAGGCACACTATAAAATCCATGGAGATGTTTTTCCACATGGAAGATGGAATGGGTAGGGGTTGCAGGGAACTTGGAAAATTGACCATTTCACCTTTATTACGTTGGCACACCTCATATTTGGTGACAAATTGAAGTATGTCCTTCTTCATTTCTTTCCAGAAAAAATAACAATGGGCATGAGCATATGTCTTTTGAAAGCCCGAGTGACCAGTAATGGTTGATGAGTGTAGCTCTATTAAGAGTTTCATCTTGAGTTCTAAAGAGGGTGATATAACCAAGAGATCCTTATATCAAAGAGTATTGTCCTTCCAAGTGTATCCAGTGGGAGGATTAGGGTCCTCCTGAAGATGCTAAATGATCTTGGAGATAGTTGGGTGTGTGACCCACTCCTGGAATACATCCTCAATCCAATCAGAGAATGGTAAGGATAAGGAAAAGAGGGCACCATCCTTCTCATGATTTTGTGACAAAGCATCAACCACTATATTGTATTTTCCTTTTTTATATATGATTTCATAGTCATAACCCAAAATTTCAGTTAGCAACTTGTTTTTTTCGAGGGAGGATAAATCTTCTCCAAAAAATACTTCAGACTATGGTGATTTGTTTTGATCTAAAAATGACATCCCAAAAGGTAGGGCCTCCATGTGTGTATCACATGTAGAATGGAAAACATTTCTTTTTCATAAGTGGATCTACCCAATTTGCGGCCACTAAACGCTTGGCCAGTAAAGGCTAGAGGTTGATCGTCTTTGGTGAGGACTGCACCTATACTAGTTCCTGAAGCATTTGATTCCACCAAATTTTTCTTATTGAAGTCAGGAACTACTAGGACGAGATTAGTTCATATGGAGTGCTTTAGCTCGATGAAGGCTTTCTCTACAGTAGGTGTCCAATGAAATGCATTCTTCTTGAGAAGGTTGGTCAAGGGCTTAGTAACATTTCCATAATGGTGGATAAATTTCCTGTAATATCCTGTGAGACCAAGAAAACCCCTTAGGTGCTTTAAGGTCATGGGTAGTGGCCACTCCTGCATATATTGTATCTTTTTGGGGTCCTCTTTTACTCCGTCTCGACTCACAATCTGTCCCAAGTACTCCACTTCACTAGCTCCAAAGAAACATTTTATTTTTTGAAAAACAATTGGTTGCCCTGTAATAAGTGAAGGAATTTGTCCACATGAAGAAGGTGGCTATCCCAGGTGCAGTTATAAATGAGGATGTCATCAAAGAAAACTAGAACAAACTTTCAAAGGTAAGGTTTCAACAGTTTATTCATAAGACTTTGGAAGGTGGATGGAGCATTGCATAGGCCAAAAGGCATGACCAAGATTTCATAATGGCATTCATGAGTTCTTAAATCCATGTTCGGAATATCTGCCTCCTTCATCCTAATATGGTGATAGTCATAGCGAATGTCCAATTTGGTGAAGACACATGCACATTGGAGTTCATCCAACAAATCATCAATGACCACAATGGGAAACTTATCTTTGATAGTCAATTTATTTAGGGCCTGAAAATAATGACACGTGCACCAAGTACCTTCTTTCTTTAGTTTTGTCACATGAAAAAATCAATAATTTTGGCAAAGAAAAAAATTGGGTTTGACATGGTCATTTGTTTTTTTGGGCTCATATGTTGGGTGCAAAAACATTATCAGTTCTAATTCCATGAGCTAGTCACAACATAAGTTTTGAATCATGCACCAAGATACAAGGAGGAGCCAAAAGTGTGCACAACATGTCAATTAGAGTTGAAGGCACCCAGTTATATAAACACTTGCAAAATATAATAACCAGTGCATATCTGTTAAATCCCATAATGAGAAATAGAGAAGGAGAAGCAACATAAAGTTATGCAAGAAGCGTTGATTTCTTCTCTCAAGATGAAATGATTATAGACGTCCTCTATGACTGTCGGATCCATATTCAGGTTTACTCTAATAAACCTCTCCTTTTTCATGATGCTATATAACTCTTCTACAACAAAATGGGAATACCTGGCACGATATAAATACCTGCAAAAGAAACAAAAAAAAATTGAACTAGCTTCGAAGTCTACCAAGGAACACACTAACAAAAAGATTCAACGTTGAGACAAGGAATAAATCCCAAAAAATTGATGCAGACCGCACCCTCTGCCCCAGCAAAGGCCTCTGTGTTGACCTCCCAGTCTTAAGGATCGCTCAATTTCTTCCTCGAGCCGAAGCGGCTCTTCCAATTCCATAGTGGAATCTCTGCTAAAAACCTGATCCACAGGTCCTTAATTTTCCCCACGGTCTTCTGCAGTCAACCGTGAACTTCCCCAATCTTATTTTTGAGTTTCAGGGTTTTGTGATCCTCGATGTCATGAACCTCTATCCCCGCGATCTCTCGATCACCGAATCTCCAAAATTTCAAAATGGTTTTTCCCACCTTAGCCCCTCCTGGCTAGTCTCTGGTCCACATGACCACTTCTCATAAGACCACAACCTTATTCCCTTCTTTCTATCGGGGTTTCGGACATCACAATGCCAAAATGAATAAACCTTGTGTCCACGGGATTCCTGATATCCCGACTCGCGATTTCTCGATTGACGACTTTTCCTTTCGGGACTTTTTTCGAAGGCCTCGATCATTGCCACGCGTCCCCCTATGATGGACGATCCTGATCGCTTCTCGCGATTTCGCGACTTCTGATGCTCCGGAAGTCTTGTCCTCTGGACTCGCAAAATGCCGAACTCTGATGCGTCGATTTGGCTTTCTATCGGGACTTTCCCCGATAATCTGGATCTTTGCCACGTGTCCCCAACTGATGGATGGCCCTGATCCAATCTCGTTGTTTCAAAGTTTCTGATACCCCGATGACAGAAATTCTCTGTCAAATCAAAACCCCGGTAGCCGATATACCGATGGGTCGCTCGATCTCCGCCACGTGTCTCCACAAATGGATGGCTCAGATCTTTCCCAGGAATTTTACCATGGAAATCCCCGATCTCCTATCCTCAACACTCCCGATATGTCGATGGCCCTCAACTTTTTCCACCCATCCTGACAGATGGATGGCTCAGATTTGTATCAGGGTTTTCACTGTGAACTTACCCGATCTCCTGTCCACGGGATTTCCGATATCCCAATTGTCGATATCTCGATTAGCTACTCTCGTCAGGAATTTCACCTCAGCTTTCCACAAAGCCTTATCCTTCATGCCATTCTCGATAGATCTAATGGTTGTTGGGTCCTCCACTCAAGATCTGATGGACCATATCCGTCGTTCTTGTGCGCTCCTCCTGCTCTCTCCTGGACATGGGAAATCCGACAGTCCAAACTCTATCGACTGATCCAACGGCTGTTGTGCTCCCTCTTGAGCTTCTACACTTTCTTCCGGAACTTGGAAGAATTTCCAGTTCTCAAAGTCCTCGACCTTTGTTATGGTTCCTCCTGCGAGCTCTCGGCTTTAAGCCTCGCCTGCATTCTTCACGATGTTGTTCCTCCTGAGCTTGGAGAACTCTGAACTCTCCAAAGATTTCTTCGAACTCTGCGATCCTTGCAGCTATAGCTCCGTGCACTGAAAGAACTACTCCTCCCGAGCTTATCCCTTAATCCCCAAGGGACTCTTTGACTTTTGCACCTCTGCAGAGTCTTCACACACACAAAGTATTATCCCTCCCAAGCTTCTCAAACACTCAGTTCTCTAAGGAAATAAATCCTTCTTCTTTCTCCCACAGATGGAGAATATAATTCCCTCCTGGCTATCCTTCACATCAATAAACCTCTTGCTGAGTTTGTAGGGTGTTCAGCAACCCTGTGAAGATCCCTCAGTGGGGTCTTCCTTCACAAAATAGAACTCAAAGAGTTCTCTTCTCTTTTGTGCTTGTCTGCACAATGTCTCAATGCCCACCTGGAAAAGTATCTTTTCACAGAATGTTGAACAGTCCTGTCTCCTGTGCACCTATACACCCACTCAATGCCCACCTGGCAGAGCTCTCAGAATCCTCAGTGATTCTATTTCTTTTGTCTGAACTCACCGCAGATTTCTTCTTCAACACCCTGTGCTTGTGCTCAATGCCCACTTGGTAGAGCTCTACAGAACTCACAGCAGAGTTTCTATCTGCAACTGTGTCTCTCATACGCATCCTTTCCTCCAAGGTATTCAACAACCTTGAGGTCTTCACTGAGTCGTTGATTTCATTTCTTGTGCCGCAACACGTCTTTGTCTGAACCCACAGAATTCAAAAGTACAACCTCTGTGCATGGCTATCAGAACCCGCATCGTTCTATCACACCCTCCTGGTATGAAGCCTCAAAGACCTTCACCTGAAATCACACACACTCCTGCAAATGCAACCCTACAGTATACATCTACAGCATATAAGAACACTCATAGACATCCACATAACACAGAAACACATGCAGGAAAAACTGCTTCTGTTTATATTAAATGGCAAATGCATGATTGCACAAGGTGTTCCTGAGCATGGCCTGTAACAAGGTCTCGACTCCTTCTTCTTCTCTCTACTCCCATATTCTCCTCTTCTCCCAACTTCACACACCCTCTGACTTCTGACTCCAACTAACTACTCTAAGAGATACAATTCATCTTTTACATGAGGAGGCTCTTCGAGCTCTTCCCTACAATCTACCTACCATATTCAATTACATTGAATGGGCTGTCTAGTCCGCTATCCTGATCTAGATCTCAGCCTTACAAACATTAAAGGCCTATCTTATCTACAAATTTCACAAAGGCATGGCTTCATAGCTCACCAGCTTAAGCATTTAATTACATTGAATTCAGATTTCAAATGAGGACTGAGCCTCTCTTCATCACGTGATTTGAATTCGCTGACGTGGATGGTTGGCTAGTTGGTTGACGTGGAGAGATGCTCCTACATCATACTCCTCAACTACAAAATTCATGAGCTCCTACTCATGAGCTTCCCATCTCTGAGGTTGAAATCCTCCTGGATCCCAAATCATCCTTTGGAGCTGTTCATCCTCTCCATCTCTCTATTGTTGCTGCTTCTGCACTGCTGCTGCTTCTTCCTTCCTTCTGCTCAACCTCTCCTTGCTAGTAGTTTCTGCTGACTGAAACATCAGTTCTCTGATCATGTCAATCACTTCATCCAGCTGTTTTAATGGTTGGCCCTATTCATGCAGTCTCCTTAGCTGCAAAATTTTTTGGCTCATGGGAAGATCACTATGATCTCCCATGCCTCCTTCATCATTTTCCAACTTTACCTGTTGGATGTGCATGCCTTTCACTATTACCCTTCTCTCTAGGGATTCAATTTGTTCCCATAGATCAGCAAAGCAAATGATGCCTGTTTCTTCTTCTACTGCTGCTACAAACTCCCAGGTTGCAGTCTTTTCAGTCTCCTGGCTGAAAATATTGAGCCATTCCTCAGAATGCTCATCATTCTCTTCTGCTTCTTCTGTTGTCAGCTTCAGTGCTACAACTTCCTGGCTGAATATGTTGAGCCATTCCTCAGAATGCTCATTTTCTTCTTCATCTGCTTGGGCAGCTTCCAAAGTCTACTCCAATTCTCCTTTCCTGACAGTCACAGTTGATTGTTCTTCTGATTTTGCTGCATCTGCAATAAAGACTTTTGCCTCCTCTGGGATAAGTGGTAGGAATACTTCAATTCCCCCAATCATCAAAATATTATCCTAATCTTCCTCCTCTGTCAGCTGCATCTGCTGATCTAAATCCATCTCTAAATTTATGAGACCCTCCGATAGTCTCATCTTCTCATCCCTGCCCACCTGGCAATATGGGATCTGTTCACTGCTCTCCTGGCAGATTATGAGATCAACTAATCCCATCTTCATCAGCACTCCTTGCTGAATTGAACTCACCTTCGAGTCCATGAGACTTTCAGACAGTCTCATATTCTCATCTCTACCCACCTGGTGATTTGAGATGCTAACACTACCCTCTTGACAGTCTTCGAGATCCTGCAACAACCTCATATCATTTCCCACCTGGCAATGTGAAATTCCTTGGCTGTCCTCCTGACATTCCGTGAGATCCCGCAGCGATCTCAGCTCTTTTCCCACCTGGAAATTTGGAATTTCTACTCTACCCTCCTGGCAGTTCTTGAGATCTTCAGCCAATCCCAATTCATTCTCTTCATCATTGAGACTTCTCCCAGTCTCTGGCTCACACATATGAACCATTTCTTCTTCTGGTCCATTGAGGTTTTCAACAAACCTCAACCACCCTTTTAACAACCTTCATTGTCTTCTGACCACCAACTCCTTGACTGGCCATTTTTCTTTTGCCTTCTTCATGGGCCATTCATACACCCATCTCGGCTTTGCTTTCTGTTGCATCCACAATGCAAGATTTTCTATTTCTTTCTTTATATCGGCGAGGTATTCATCTATATCTTTTTGTCTCCATAGCTCTGAGTTTTTCCTTCTAGGATACCTACGGCCTTCAGTAGCCATGTTGTTGTCTCTGTCTTCTCTCCTAGAAAACCTGCTGCTGTCACTCTGCAAATTTGAGTGCTTCATCCTCTCCTACAGTCCTCTTGACTATCTTCTTGATTGTTGCCTACCTGCAAACAATTTCCACAGAGCTTCAGTACTCTATCTTCTTTTACCTTCTCACTTCACTTGAAATATACAAGTGAAGTTCCCGCTCTGATACCACTTGATGTGTGTATCAGAGTTCTTTCCTCCTCTAGCTTCCCTTTCCTTCTCCCTCTGCTTGAAATATACAAACAGAATTCTAGCTCTGATACCACTTGATGTGTATCAGAGTTCTCTTCACCTCTTATGCCTCCCTCGCCTGCAATATAGAGACAAGAATCAAGCTATGATACCACTTTGACGCAGACCATACCCTCTGCCTCAGCAAAGGCCTATGTGCTGACCTCCCGATCTTAAGGATCGCTCAATTTTTTCCTCGAGCCGAAGCGGCTCTTCCAATTCCACAGTGGAATCTCTACTAAAAACCCAATCCACATGTCCATAATTTTCCCCACGGTCTTCTGCACTCAACCGTGAACTTCCCCGATCTTAATTTCGGGTTTTGAGGTTTCATGATCCTCTCTGTCACGAACCTCTATCCCTGCAATATCCCGATCACCGAATCTCTGAAATGCCAAAATGGTTTTTCCCGCCTTAGCCCCTCATGGCTAGGCTCTGGTCCACATGACCACTTCTCATAAGACTGCATCCTTATTCCCTTCTTTCTATCATGGTTTCAGACATCGCAATGTCAAAATGCATAAACTTCGTGTCCATGGGATTCCCGATATCCCGACTCGCGATTTCTCGATTGACGACTTTTCCTTTCGGGACTTTTTCTGAAGGCCTTGATCACTGCCACGCATCCCCCTATGATGGACGGTCCTGATCGCTTCTCGCGATTTTGCGACTTCTGATGCTCCAAAAGTCTTGTCCTCTGGACTCGCAAAATGCCGAACTCCGATGCACCGATTTGGATTTCAATCGAGAATTCTCTTGATAATATGGATCTCCACCACGTGTCCCCAACTAATGGATGGACTTGATCCAATCTCATTGTTTCAGAGTTTCTGATACACCGATGACATAAATTCTCTGTCAACTCAAAACCTCGGTAGTTGATATACCGATGGGTCGCTCGATCTCCGCCACGTGTCTCCACAAACGGATGGCTCAGATATTTCCCAGGACTTTTACCATGGAAATCCCCGATCTCCTGTCCTCGAGACTCCTGATATGTCGATGGCCCTCAACTTCTGCCACCCGTCCCAACAGATGGACGGCTCAGATTTGTATCGGGGTTTTCACTATGAACTTACTCGATCTCCTGTCCATGGGATTTTCGATATCCTGATTAGCTGCTCTTGTCGAGACTTTCACCTCAGCTTTCCATGAAGGCTTATCCTTCATTCCATTCTTGATAGATCTAACAACTGTTGGGTCCTCCACTCAAGATCTGATGGACCAAATCCGTTGTTCTTGTGCGCTCCTCCTGCTCTCTCCTAGACGTGGGAAATCCAACGGTCCAGACTCTATCGACTGATCCAACAGTTGTTGTGCTCCCTCCTGAGCTTCTGCACTTTCTTTCGGAACTTGGAATAATTTTCAGTTCTCAAAGGCCTCGACCTTTGTTATGGTTCCTCCTGCGAGCTCTCGGCGTTAATCCTCGCTTGCGTTCTCCACGATGTTGTTCCTCCTGAGCTTGGAGAACTCTGAACTCTTCAAAGAGTTCTTCGACCTCTGTGTTCCTTGCAAATATAGCTCTATGCACTGAAATCACTACTCCTCCTGAGCTTATCCCTGAATCCCCAAGGGACTCTTTGACTTCTGTACCTCTGCAGAGTCTTCACGCACACAAAGTGTTATCCCTCCTGAGCTTCTCAAACACTCAGTTCTCTAAGGAAATAAATCCTTCTTCTTTCTCCCACAAATGGAGAATATAATTCCCTCCTGGCTATCCTTCACATAAAGAAACCTCTTGCTGAGTCTACAGGGTGTTCGGCAACCCTGTGAAGATCCCTCAATGGACTCTTCCTTCACAATACAGAACTCAAAGAGTTCTCTTCTCTTTTGTGCATGTCTGCACAATGTCTCAATGTCGACCTGGCAGAGTATCTTTTCACAGGACATTCAACAGTCCTGTCTCCTGTGCACCTATACACCCGCTCAATGCCCACATGGCAGAGCTCTCAGAATCCTCAGTGATTATGTTTCTTCTGTCTGAACTCACAGCAGAGTTCTTCTTCAGCACCCTGTGCCTGTGCTCAATGCCCACTTGCCAGAGCTCTACAAAACTCATAGCATAGTTTCTGTCTGCAATTGTATCTCTCATACACAGCCTTGCCTCCAAGGTATTCAACAACCTTGAGGTCTTCACTGAGTCGTTGATTTTAGTTCTTGTGCCGCAGCACGTCTTTGTCTGAACCTGCAGAATTCAAAAGTGCAAACTCTGTGCACGACTATCAGAACCCGCAACGTTCTGTCACACCCTCCTGGTATGAAGCCTCAAAGACATTCACCTGAAATCACACACACTCCTGCAAATGAAACCCTATAGTATACATCTACAACATATAAGAACACTCACAGACATACACATAACACAGAAACACATGAAGGAAAAATTGCTTTTGTTTATATTAAATGGCAAATGCCTATTTGTACAAGGTGTTCCTGAGAAGGGTCTGTAACAAGGTCTTGACTCCTTCTTTTTCTCTCTACTCGTAGATTCTCCTCTTCTCCTGACTTCACACACCCTCTGACTTCTCACTCCAACTAACTACTCTAAGAGATACAATTCATCTTTTACATGAGGAGGCTCTTCGAGCTCTTCCCTCCAATCTACCTACCCTATTCAATTACATTGAATGGGTTGTCTAGTCCGCTATCCGGATCTAGATCTCAGCCTTACAAACATTAAAGGCCTATCTTATCTACAGCATGCACAAAGGCACGGCTTCAGGGCTCGCCATCTTAAGCATTTAATTACATTGAATTCAGATTTCAAACGAGGACTGAGCCTCTCTTCATCACGCGATTCGAATTCGCTGACGTGGTTGGCTGGTTGGTTGGTTGACATGGAGAGATGCTCCTGCATCAAAAATACACAAGTTTCAATAATGTCAAGATAACGCTAAGTATTAGTATTATTTTCCAAGGGTTAACACTCAATATGTGGTTTGATGAAATTAATCAAATAACCTAGATGTCAAAATTCCAGGAAAGAAGCAGTTCCCATTATACGAGGTTTTCGAGAATATACAATTTACACATCTTTGTGTTTGATTGCTCACGTTTTGGAAACGATTTCTCAAAGGTATCAACTACGCTCAATGTCAGGAATTGATTATTCCCAACAATGATTTATTTTCAAATTAGGGGATCACCTTGAATCTTTCACCATTTCTAGCTGAAAAAATTCCAAAGTGTGCTAACGCATCACTCCAAATGGTTTTGGTTTTGCATCTGGTTAATCCTATGGTTGTGTTAATTCATGAGGACCTTCATAACATAGCTAAATTTCAAGTTTGAATTCAAATCTATTCTTGCCATAATCCTATCTTTGTGAATAAACATGGAGCACTACAAAGCGCAATTAATGCCCAATTGTTGTAAGCAAAAACGCTTTATTTTTGTTCTTGTGAATGGTTGTTTGAGAATTTTCTCAATATGTATCCAACTGATGCAGAAATGGAATTTGATAACGGGAACAATTTTCAGGAAGAAGATCACACACGTCAATCCAATGTGGACACTACAGGAATGAAAATGGATGTTATTCACACATTGAAATTTCTAGCTGAAGGATATGGTGTTAAGAGTGAATGTACACTTTGAAGAGATATCCATAGGCCATTGCCTCTCTTTTATTGAAATATGGTTGAATAATCCATTGTTGTGAAAACTGACTTTCAAGTTTTTATTCCAGAGTAAGGGCGTTGCGAAATCATTTGCAACAAAATTAGGTGTCAAAGATAGTCTGGGGTTCTCCATGTTGTTGATTGCACCACAGACTGTGGAATACGAAATTACTTTTTGTGAATAAGGTTGTCTTAACTACATATGGAGGATGTTTCCACATTTATAGACTTTTGGAGAAATTAATGGTGAAGCCAAGGTTTGTCAATGATTCAAAATGGCGATTAGGTTGTCACTTATGAAGATATTGTTGCAGAAAAGAAGTCAAATAACCATGAACCCAACAATAATTCCATGATTCCCGAGCACAAAATCAACAAATTGATTTTGATGAGATGGAAATCAAATCCAAGTTCAGTTTTCTAAGCCAACATTCAAGGATCGGATTCTCTATTTTTAAGACACATTTGAGATATTAAAATCAACAAGTGGAATAACTTTTTCAAGGTGGATATTAGTCAGCATTTGAAGGATCATATGGAGCACTCCTAGCACATGAGTATTCGAGACAATTGGATCAAATTTTAAAGCGATATGCCTAGATCACAAACCCTTGTTTTAGTCAACAGAAAGAAACAAACTTTCCAAATTTCAGGGCAGCAGATGAGGGGCAATAGCAATTTATTTCCAGAATTCAAAGAGCAAGTGCATAATCAACTAACAACAAACACCAACAACTTTCAACAGTCGACACACCTTGTAGCTTATTTCAAATTTAATTTAATTTTAGATTTGTTTTACAAAAAAACAAGCAACATTTTGCTTATAGTATTTACTAATATTTCATCATTTGTAATCGAAGAGGGGGGAAGGGGGGGTTCGACCTTCAACTGGAGAAGAAATATATTGTATTGTGTATACTTTTCCTTAATATTTATGAGTTAATGCAGAAGTACAGTTCTTTCATGAAAGAGAGATTCATCACGGTGATGTTCTAAGTATCTATTTTCCTTTGTAATTCTCATTTCTATTAATATTTATTCTTTTCCAGTATTTGACTCAGAGTATATGTTTGAAATTCATCTTTATTTGATGCTCCATTCATGCATTAAATACTTGTTTATGTGTTAAGGATATCATGTTCATAATTCATCTGTATTTGGTGCTCTATCCATGGTAATCTATCTCCTTTTTGTTTTTCTTCTAAAGTTACAATATGAACTCACCCTTTTTTAGGTGCTCTTAGTGTAATGGGATATCCTTTTCTCTTTTATGATGCCATCCAAATACTATTAATTTGTTGAAGAACAATTCTTACTTTTCCTTTTCCTTCTGAGAGTACACCACCAACTATTGATTCAATATTTTTTAGTTTAGGCTTTGAATTCATTTCCCAAATGTTTCCTTCTCTTTCTTGTATTACCAACCCTTTTAAAGAAAAAAAAAACCTTTTCTATTGAAAAATATGACCTTTGCTAAATATTTGTTCAGTATTTTTCAGTATTTACATATTTGAGAGTGCCCTGTCTAGTTGTATAGGTAAGAATACAACCTAAAGTGGTTTTTGGTTACCTATGTGGTTTCCCTCCCGCAGCCAAGGGAAATTAAGGAGTGCTAACATTTAGGACCATCACTACTGGTGAAGAATATGGGTTTTTACTATGGTGAATTACACCTACCTCGAGTAATTCTTGTACCATATTTTCTATTTCATTTTTTTGAGCAAATGGATATCTGCAGGGTCTTAAATTGGGGTTTTGACTATCCAGAAGGAGGGGGATGGTATGATCATGCTCACCTCTGGACAGAGGTAAGGTAGTGGGTACCTTAAATACCTTTGGGTACTTGTCCAAAATAATTTGCAGGCTAGGTGAAACTATCTACAAGGCCTATCCAGTGACCTGAATGGAATTAAAATGAGGAATCACACCATGGTATCCTTTCTTCAACAATTTTTCCATCCTGTGAGAGCTGATGATTTCTAGAGAGCCTTCTTGGAAACCTAGAAGGGTATAGGAATGAGCCTCATGGTGAAAGATCATATATAATTCTTGATAATCCATTGTGATTTGTCCCAAAGTGTGAATCCATCCCACACCCAATACAATATCACAACCACCCATGGAAATAGATAAAATGTGGGTTTTCAAATGATAATCACCCAATTGGAGTTTGAAATTTTCACAGTAGCCCCCACACTTCATAGTACCCCCATTAGAAATGAGAATTTGAAAATCAAAAATAGGGAAGACAAAGAAATGGAGCTCATCAACAAGCCTTCGATGAATAAAATTATGGGTGTTACCACTATCAATCAATACCACAATCAAACTATGTTTTATGTAGCCTTTGATCTTCAATGTCTGCGAGGGCGAGATACCTGAGAGTGCATGAAGTGATATGACTGGTTCCAATGAGTCCACAGGAGTGACAACTAGATCTTCAGCATGATCATTGGATGAAGCCTCCTCTCATTCTGGAGCTTCATATGAGGGGATGTCTTCATAGGGGGAGGAATTTGATGCATCAATATGGAAGAATTTTTGTTCTCTACATTTATGTCTTGGTGCATACTTTTCATCACAATAGTATCAAAGTCTCTACCTGCGTCGTTCTTCCATTTTGGTTGGAGAGACCTTTTGGACCTTCAAGGTTTAGGTTGGATCCAGGGTGGCCCCTGGGTGAGAATGATTGGAAAATGGAGCCTTCAAGAATGGTTCCTAGAAGATGGTATCTGCTTCCCTGGATAATTGACATGCCTACAACCAAGTAGTAGGATGATGCATACTCACATGATCCCTGATAGCTTCCTTTTAGCCAATGAAAAAACATTCAAGGTAAAATTCATCAGATAAGCCCTTAGTTATCATATCCAGTTGTTAAAATGTTGTGATGAAGTATGGTATTGATCCAATTTGGTGCAACTTTGCGAGCTTGCCCAAAAAATGAGATTTACAATAAAAACGAGCACAAACTGCTTTGGTGGACATGTTCCAAGTAGGGAATCCAGGATAACACTTCTTATGACACTTTCACCATTGCCACCATTCTCAATCTAGGTATAGAACCCAAACATGGAGTTTGGTCTCATCATCTTGACTATCATGGAGGATGAAGTATTGTTCCATTTGAGACACCCACCATGTTGGGTTAGAACCATCAAAATTTATGCATGTCAATTTTGGGCACCTTATCCGAAGAGTGTGTGGAATCCCAAGGGGAGTGGGATGACTAATTATGTTCATGATAGGAATAATGTGGGTCAGCTAGAATGTGCTCAACATTCTTACCCTTGAGGTATTGCAACACCTTTGCTGGTTGTTGGGATATTGAATCCTGGAATACGTTCATGGTTTTAATGTCTTCTTCTAGGGATGTTGTCCTAGATTCCAGGTGTCATGGATCTGGGAGTGGATAGTAGGAAAGGTGGAGGATTGGGTAGAGAGTGAGGTGTTGGGATGTAAATTTGGGTCACAAAATTTGATAGGTACGGTCAGGGAAAAAAGAGGAATCCAATGCAATAGTTTTCAAATAAGGGTCTCTCGAAAAGGGGTGGGACTGTAGAGAAAAAAAGGATTAAAAGTTAAGGGTACCACTATGATCAGAATGAAGAGAAATGGATTAGGTTACAAATAAAGGTGTTGAAAGGCCCCAAGTTTTTTTTAACTCCTATGGAGTTATACTCCGAGCTTAATAATATTGTAGTGAATAAATGGCCAAATGCTTAACAGGAAGAAATTTGTAGGAATTTTGTAACGAGAATGCAAGAGACACAGTTTCACGACAATAGATCTGGTTTGTTCTGTTTATTTTTTTCTCCCAAGGGTTAGGTTAGTCAAGGGTTCTACAGACAAGGGTTTTCCTTGTGCTATAGCTATCTGATATACATGTGGGGTCCAACATTAGTACTCAAGACAATATCT
This sequence comes from Picea engelmannii, assembly GCA_009831015.1. Classification (NCBI taxonomy): domain Eukaryota; kingdom Viridiplantae; phylum Streptophyta; class Pinopsida; order Pinales; family Pinaceae; genus Picea; species Picea engelmannii. The sequence continues at coordinate 446,520 of ML809253.1, read as the reverse complement.
CATGGAAACAACCAAGGAGGCTAGACCATACCCTTATACATACTACCCGACTACCTAGGTACTAGAGAGTATCTTCATGAGGGTTGTTCTTGGTGACACTATAGTAGTCAGGAGGGTGATCAATTTATCTATGAAGGTATTTAGGATGCCTAGGATGATATATATACAGGTGTTGTTTAATGTGCTACCACTCAAATGGATACCAACAGGGATTACGAGGGTGGCCAACATATGTGCACTTAAGTACCACTTGTAGTTCCTACGTGTATGATTCCCTGACCGTGGGTTTATGCGTGGAATGATAGATATTTGTATCTTAAATATGTTGAAATATTTCTATACCCTGAAAAAAAATTACCCCATAAGTATTTCCTTGGAGAGAGCTCTGATACCACTTGCAATATTCTAGATATAATATAATATGCAGAACAAAAATATTTAGCAAGCAATGGAAGAACAACAATGATATATTAGGAACAATATTAGAATAATACTAAAGTAACACTAGAAAGAGAACCTTTATTAAAGATAGCAATGTTCACTTCCCTCTTCGAGGGGGCAACCTCCAGGAGAGTAGATCTCTATTACAATAATCTCCAAGAAAAACCAATCCAAGGGATCACAAGATGCTCAAAAATAAAAGTGTTTGAAATTGTTCAAAAATAGATTCATTGTGTATATATTGTCCTCACGATCCCAACGCAACTTAAACATTCTCAAATAGAGTTTGTATGAGGGAGATATCATGTTCATTATGTTTTTACAAACAAGAAAAAATGTTGATTGTAGAGTTCGTACAATCCGTATAGGCCATGTGACAGTTGATCGTACAGTCTGTATGACCGTACAACTGATGTGGTAGGGTGAATGGGTAGGTGGTGATGTGGCATGGTGACTGGTCATGTGTATGAAATGGAACAATACTAGACTAACATGTGTCAGTCTATAGGGCCAAATGAAAGGGTGCCACGTGGCCTATCTAGGGGCCTCCACGTGGCACCCCCTATGTTTGGAAAAATTTAGGTTTAGCTCTGTGGGGGTCGAACTCACGACCTCCAAGCATGGTAAATACTTTGCATAGGTCAGGCCACCAGCCCGCCTACCGGGTAGTTCTTAACCTATGGTGGCATTAAAATTATTTACGTTTTCATATGGGTTCATTATAGAGGGAAAAGGGTCAGGGCTTAGCCCCATCCTTGGTCACAAAACATAATACATAAGCCATACAACCATTACCATGGGGAACCAACGGTCCTAGATGATAGGTGTGGGATTTTAGAACCGACCCTCGGCCACTGTCGAGCTGCAGATATACCATGTAAATCAACATTTAATTGTCAACCCGGGAAGGTAGACTTAGAGGAACCAGCACAGGAAATGCAGGGCTGAAGAGGGGGTTTAAAGGATGCCAAGATACTCTCTGAACTGCTAAAAGAA
>ML809253.1:418823-436570 GCA_009831015.1 Picea engelmannii | reverse complement strand
CTATTATTCACACAAATCATCAACCATTGAAATACTTGCAATCACAAACAAAGCTACAACAAGCAAGACATTTTATATGGATGGGTTTCCTACAACAATTCCACTTGGTTACCAAGTATAAGAAAGACATTTATAACAAAGTTGTTGATATGATTTCTAGGCTTATTGTTAGTGCTTCAATTATTCTTAAGCATAATTTTATCATGCATGAGAGCTATGTTGAACAATATGCTTTAGATGCTAATTTTAAAGAGGTTTATGCAACTTTGTGTCATTCTAACCAAGTTGAGGAATTGGATTACCATGTGTATGATAAGGTTTTTTTATCATCTTGGAAAGCTATATATTCCACAGGGTGAAAGAGTCAACATCATAAGGGAAGCACATTCTTATCTTATTCATGGCCAATTTTGGTGTAGGCAAGACAGTGGCTATATTGAAAAGGTATTGCTATTGGCCTAAAATGAATGAAAATGTTTCACAATATGTAAGAGGATGTTCTTTATGTGCTACAAGTAAGACTATCAAAAAAAAATTAGGATTGTATACTCCACTTCCGGTTCCTTCTCATCCTTGGGAAATCATTTCCATGGGCTTTGTAGTAAGATTACCTATGTCTAAAAAGAATCATGATTATCTTTATGTTGTGGTTGACTGTTTCATCAGAATGTGTATTTTGATGCCTTGTAAGAAGTAGGTTACATCTGAACAAACAACACAAATGTTATTTCAACATGTATGGGTACATTTTGGGTCTCCCAAATCCATTATTTATGGTCGCGATTCTCAATTTATTGGGAACTTTTGGTCATATGGTCACTCATGGAAACCAAGTTGAAAAATAGCACACCATTTCATCCACAAACTAATAGTCAACCAGAAGTGGTGAATAGAACAATATTACATCTTCTTCATGGTTATTGCAGCAAACATCCTTAGATTTGGGATGAGAACCTACATTATATTCAACATGCGTATAACTGGGCTAAGCATTCTTCGACTCAAACATCTCCATTTGAGGCATTTTTTGGTTATTTGCTAAAATATCCTTTATATTTTATCTTTGAGAAGGATGTTGATATTGATGGTCATTATGACATTGATAGAGAAAATAAGTTCATTGAACAAATACAATTAATGCATCAAATGGTACAAGAATAGTTCGAAAAGAGCCAAGACAAGTACAAGACAAGACATGACAAGCATCATTTTTTTCCCTTGGGTATGGAAGAAAGCAAAGAAAAAGGAATAAAATCCCAAATGAGAACTTCGCAAAAGACACTGTGATTGTTTCTGGGTCGAAGTGAGCTAAAGAAAAGAAAAGATGGAGTGAAGCTCGAGAAAGCAAGTTGTTGGATGAGGAGATCGAGGATGACAGATAAGAAAGGAAGAAGGATCGTGGAAGACTCAGCAAGTGTAAATGCCACCGTTATATTCTTTGGATCACCGCATGAGAAGGAAGGAAGGACAAGCTGGCAAAGCCCTGAAAATGCAGGTCAAGTTGACCTAGGGTTTAGACACCTAGGGTTTTGGTATCTAGGGTTTTGGACACCTAGGTTTCACCCTAAGGATGTTGGTGAGCTATTGTAATGTATAAATAGAGGTATAAAGGACCTGGATAGGTTTTTGTTGTTGTTTGTGTTATGATTATTGTTTTTGTCTTTGTCATTGTGTGATTGAGTGAGTATTAGTGTGAAATAAGTATTGAGTACGAGAGCCTTCTCGTATTGTAATATATTCAACTAGGTGCGAAGATCAACCCTGTAGCTGGGTGCACAGGGAGGGGAGAGAAAGAGAGGAAGGAAAGAAGAGTTGCTAGCTAAGAGCACAGAAAATAACTGTATTGTTTACCTTAATATATTATAGCACAGTTATGTGGAAGTATCCCTAGAGAGAGGGTGAACCACGTATATTTTGTGTTGTGTGTGATTGGTATTTTGTCTCTGTCATTGATATATTATGATTGCAGTACTTCGTTAGATCTGATAAGTAGATGTGCATAATATATCTAAGTTGATAAGTGATATATGAATGTTGTATTGTTCTAGTATTGAATCCACTTGATATTCCCCTTGGTTGTAGACACTTTTGTCTTGCAATGCCCCCATAGCTGCTTCGTGTGAGAATGCATCTGCTTTCCATGTGTAGTTGAAAGGGCCAGTAGTTAGGGCTTTTTGGTGCGCTCTTGAAGCTGAACCCTAGGTTTTCCCCTGTGCCCACAAATGGTTCCATTGTCGAGACAATAATCTTCTTAATGGAATGTCTAGGTGGTTCCCATCAAAGATAGAGATTCAAAAGGGGATAGAGGATCAAGAAAAGGACTTCGCTGAATCCCAGAACAAGAACTTTAATCTTAGTATAGAGGATTGGTTGGAGAGACATATTTTTACTAATATACACGAGATATTATTTGGAGGAATCCATTAGGAACTATACAAGTGGTTATCCAGGTTGGCAGATACCCAGTTTGAGGTCAGATCTAGACCTCCTGCAGTTTGGACGTCGACGTTGATCAAGAAGGTCGTGAGATTTAATAATGTCATGTCAAGAGAAGTTTATCATTGGTTTGATAGCACCATTAGAGGCTACATCACTGAGTTTGTTATTGACATAGTAGAGTCATATAGCCAAGCCGAGAGATATTTTTTCAAGGGACCCAGACAAAAAATTTTACACTTTCTGAAGTTGAGAATCAAGATGTTGTTGCATGATAAGAACATCTTGAAGATACAATAGATTGGTCAAATATGAAAAAGATAATGTTCAAAAATTCAGACAGCGACAACGACACATAAGGTGGACATATGTGTAGTGGGAAAGTGTTTAGAGAAGTTCATCTTGTGAACCTGTTCAAGCAGAACTACGGAGATGAGGGTTTCTATAGTGGAGAAGTAGCAGATCTAACCAATGAAGAGCATTCAGAACCTGCTAGGTCAGAGGAAGAGGAAGTTGAAGAACTTCATCGGGATGAACCAGAAACCTTAGAAACTATGAAAATTGTTGAAGTGAGTTTTATTATCCCTCCTGTTGATTCAGTAGTATTAAGAAACCAGAGTAATCACAGTCACCAGAGCATCCAGAGCATTGTTAATAATATTCCACCACATATTCAGTCAGGGACCCTACGAAGATCTATGGTAGATGAGATGAGGCTTCCTATCTTTAGGGGAGATGGATCTGAAGATCCTGATCAGCACTGGTTCCTATGTGAAGCCGTATGGAATATTAAAAATGTCACTGACGAAGCTGTCAAAAGAACCCAATTTAGTACCACTCTAAGGGATTACACACTGAGTTGGTACATGAAGCTTGTCCAAGGACTTTCACAGCCTAAGACACTGAATCAGATTAATAATGCACTGATTGCAGAGTTCAAGAAACCTAAATTGAAGTCTCAGTGTATTACAGAACTGAAGGAGATCAAGCAGAGGGTAGCTGAGCCAGTTTGGGAGTTTTATCAAAGATTCAAGACCCTAACAGGCTGATTGACTTTTCAGATTCCAGATGAGAAGAACAAGGAATGGTTCATTGTTTCTCTCTTACCCCACATCGGAATTCCTCTGATGCGGAGGAATATTGCTTCGCATTCTGAGGCACTGGAGATCACCATGAAGTTAGAATCAATCCCTATGGGAGAATCCAGCTCAGATATGAGTCAAATATTGATTCAGATGAATAGTTTTTCCTTGCAGGTCGAATATATGAATAAGGACAAGGGAAAATATAAAAGAGAATACATATGGTGTGTTAGATGCAGGTCAGAATGCCATGATAAGGAACACTTCCCTCTATTCCATGAATACTTGGCCTCTAGAGCACCGAGCCCTTTGAAGCAAGTCACCTTACCCTAGTGCGAGGTATACAAAAATGGGCATCACCCTGGTGAGTGATACTACATGAAAAAGTATGTTCAAACACCTACAAATTTGTACTGTACATTCTATAATTCTGTAGGACATGATGATAGGGATTGTAGGGCTTTCGATATCAAGCATGAAAGGTCGAGAGACATATATAAGATTCAAGGAGAAGTACAACAAGAAGGAAACTATATGCAGTACAACTCCCGTGGGAGAGGAAACTTCAATCCTCATGGTGGATTCAGAGGAAGACGAAAAGGAGGAGGTATGAGTCAAGGCCGAGGAGAGATCATATATTATAACTACACACAGCCATGACACTTGCCAAGGGACTGTCAAAACCCTTGCAATACTTCCAGCTACTGAAACTCCTTCAAGCATGTTATTGAAGAATGCCCAACATTGCTAGATAAACTTCAAGAGAAACGAGGACCTCAACAGAACCCGCAGATACAGTTGATCAAAGCTAAACTTCGTGGAGAAGACCCTAGAGTCATTGTTATTACTAGAGGATGCATTGTTACAGAAGATGACACAATGACCCAAGGGAATATTATAGAAGACTCAAGAATTAGGAAAGCTGCAGAGAAGACCCAAACCTTTGATGCAAAGAAAGAAAGAAAAATATTTGAGGAGGCAAGAAAAGAGTTCAAAGGAGACCAAGGTTCTTCATCAAAGACAAGACCATAAGTAAGAGAGTATGGCATGCCTCAGACATTTGATCGATCTTCTTTTCCAAAAGAAGGAAAAGAGGTAAGCAAGCTCATGGAATTTTTATATACTTGTATTAAGTTGATTCAAGATGAAAGCGTTGTACAAGAGTTACAAAATTTAATCAAACAATATGATCTAGGAAATATAGAACCTTTATTGAATAGGTCAGTACACCAAATCGGCAAGAAGAGAAGGATAAATAAGGAATTACATTTGAATGTTCAAATAGGAGAGTATGAGATAGATTATGTAGTCCTCGACTTAGGGTTGGAGTTCAATGTCATGACGGAGCAAACTTGCGCGCTGATGGGAAAACCTAGGTTGATCTATTCCCCTATCAGGATCAGGATGGATAATCAACAAGCTATCAACCCCTTTGGATGATTGGAACTTGTACCTGTGGACATCGACGGAGTAAGAACATTCACAGACTTTGAGGTAATTGATATAGTTGATGACATCTGCCCTTACCGTGCACTGTTAGGAATTGATTGGGCCTTCAACAATTCCACTGTGGTTGATTTAAAGAAGAGATGTATGACTTTTGAAAAATATGGTCATAGGGTCATTACACCCTTAGATCCGGATGAAGTTCAACGATACATAGAACCCATCAGACAAGAAGGCCATGCATACGAACTGGAAAATATATACAAATTAACAGCCAGACAACAAGATTACGTTAATCCTACAGTCGATTGAAACCTAAGCTGGAAAAGTGACAGTGCATGTTAATCAGACTCAGAAGAAGCAATGGAGAACTGGAAAAATAAGATGTACGAGGTATCTACAAGAATATGTGCTAGATTAACCAGATAAGTTTACTGGATTGGCACAACAGTAAGTAACTTACCAACTTTTGATGGTCTAAATCCTTTAGAAACCTTCTTGTCAGACTTTGAAGAGAGTGTACCAATGCAAAAAAGAATGTTGGCGATGGATGAGGCCCTGAAAGAAACCCTAGCAAGATGGTGGGGGACACATTTAAGTAATATTACAGATTGGGTATAGTGGTGTACCTCGATGAGAATGCAATTCAAAGCACAAGTTGAATGTTGTGAAGTTTGATACACAGGTCTAAGTTTCCCAAAGGACAATGTGAGAAGTTGTGAGGAGGCATGGAGCAACGTTCCTAAAGAACAATGGGTGCAAAAATTCATTAACACACTAGACACAACACCTATCAACTAGTAAATTCAAGAAGAGTTGTGCCTCATCACTATAGATTGGAAAGGTATGAATTAGAATTTTGTAACCACCTTCTTATTTGAAAGTCAATATCCTTCAGTAGATCAAGCACTACAGATTGTCAGACAGAAAGTGTTTGAGGAGGCCTCTAGTCTCCCTTTATAGAAAGACGTGGACGAATGGACTGCGCCTCTACAAAAATTGCAAGACTGTTACAACATCAATGCTGATGAAGACGATGATCTAAGAAAGGTGAACATTACAGAAACAGAAGGACAAAGAGATGTGGAAGGACCAAGAGTTGAGTTACCATTCATTGGACACCCAATCAAGATTAAGAAGGTCAACATTGTAACATAACAGACACCGAAGCTTTCAAATGTTGGAGATTATTGGGATGTTTCCACCATTAAAAAGATTATAGAATTACTGCATGAATATCAGGACTTGTTTCCAACCAAGTTCACTAATATGAAGGGTATTAAAGGGCCTATGGAAGATATGATGATACCTTTAAATCCAAATGCTAGACCAGTCAAACAGAGACCCTACAGATTGAACCCTAAGTACAAATAGAAAGTGAAGATTGAGCTCGATAGAATGTTGGAAGCAGGGATCATAGAACCTGTCGAAGAGTCAGAGTGGATTGGCCCTATGGTGGTACAAGACAAGAAGACGGGAGAGATCGGGATCTGCGTAAATCTCAGAAAGATGAATGATGCTTGTTTGCATGACCCCTTCCCCACACCATTCACTGACAAAGTGTTAGATAATGTGGGAGGCCAAGAAGTATATTCTTTTATAGATGGATTTTCAGGATACCATCAAATCCGGATTTCCAAGGAAGATCGCCACAAGACCACATTTGCAATAGAATGGGGATCTTATCAGTATACAGTGATGCCATTTGGATTGAATAATTCCCCAACCATATTTTCCAGGGTGGTTGTCGAAGCATTCAAGGAATGTTTGCATAAATTTCTAGAATCATACTTTGATGATTGGAGTGTCTTTATTTTAATGAAGAAACATATTGAATGTCTAAGCCTAATGTTGGACAAATGTAGGTAGTGTCAAATTGCTTTGAATCTGAAGAAGTGCATCTTCTTCTCACCATTTGGAGTGTTGTTAGGTCATATTGTATGCAAGCAGGGATTGCTAGTTGATCCATCTAAAATTGACATTATAGTTGATCTATCACCTCCTACTTCAGTCTAACAGTTGCACACTGCGCTGAGACACACAGGATATTACAGGAAGTTCATCAAGGGATATGATCAGATCACAGCACCTATGGAGAAATTATTGAAGAAATATTGTCAGTTCAATTGGACAGAAGAATGCCAACAGAGCTTCGATACACTGAAACATAAAATGGTTACTGCGCCCATTCTAGTGTTTCCAAATTGGAGTAAGGAGTTTTATGTGCACATCAATGCATCTTTTATTTCCCTAGGAGCAGTGTTAGCACAACCTGGTGAAGGAGAGATTCATCATCCATTAGATTTTTCTAGAAGAAAGCTATCAATTGCAGAGGTTAACTACACCACCACCGAGCGAGAAGGGTTAGCCATGGTGTATGCGCTGCAAAAATTCTGCCACTACTTGTTGGGAGGGCACTTTAAAATGTTTACTGATCACTCTGCACTGAAATACCTAGTCAACAAGACAGTGTTGGGGGGAATAACATGGAGATGGATTCTGCTATTTCCGGAATATGACTTTGAGATCATAGTAAAGCCAGGAAGAATGAACAAAGGTCCTGACCACTTGTTGAGGTTGGAAAATGGAGAAGAGCCCACTAGTTTGGAGGATGCGCTGTGGGATGCATAGATACTAGCGAATATAAATATTGATGACCACTTCGCAGAGATAATCCAGTTTTTCTCTACATGAATGGCACCCAGTGAGTATACAATTCCACAAAAGAAACAACTAGTAGTGCGCGCTGCAGACTTTTCGCTTATAGCCGGACAACTATACAAAATGGGACCTGATGAGATATTGAGAAGGTGCATTATGGAAGTAGAGCAATTGATTATCCTTGTAGAAGCTCATGAAGGCATCACATGAGGACATTATGCAGGAAAAGAAAATGTGCATAAGGTTCTTAGGGATGGACTTTGGTGGCCTACCTTACATAGAGATGCTAAAGACTATTCCAGATCTTGCGATGTATGCCAAAGAGTTGGGAAACCATCCAGAAGAGATGAAATTCCATTGACACCAAAACTGACCCTACAATCATTTGAGAAATGGTCCATTGACTTCGTTGGACCTATAAACCCACCAGGAAAGTGTACAGGAGCAAGGTACATCATCACTGTGACATAATACTTGACTAGATGGGCTGAAGCAAGAGCAGTCAAGTATTGTAGTGAAACTATAGTTGTGTGCTTCATATTTGATGACATCATAAACAAGTTTGGATGCCCAAAGATCCTTATGAGTGATCAAGGAACACATTTCATCAATAAGACAATTGAAGCCCTGACTGAAGAATTTGCAGCCCACCATCAGAAGAGCACAACGTACCATCCACAAGAAAATGGGACAGTTGAAGCATTCAACAAGATTTTGGAGACAACACTAACCAAGATCTGCAGTGTCAACATGGATGATTGGGATCTAAGAGTACGAACAGTATTATGGGCCTATAAAACTACTTACAAGAAACTAACAATGCAGACCCCTTTCAAGTTGGTATATGGTCTTGAATCTATTGTTCCAATGGAATACTTGGTACCAAGCCTAAGAATTGTTGCCTTTACAGATATGGATGAAAATGGCATTGTTCAAGAGAGGCTTGCACAGCTAGTCGAATTGGAAGAAGATCGATTTGTTGCAGGATTCCATCAACAAGTATAGAAGGAAAGAGAGAAGGCCTACCATGAAAGGCACATCAAGCAGAAGGTATTTAAACAAGGTGATTTTCTACTGGTATACGACAGTAAGTTCATGAAACATCTTGGGAAGTTCAGAACGCATTGGCTTGGGCCATATGAGATCACTTATGTTACAGAAGGAGGAGTTGCATAGTTGAATACTTTAAAGGGAACATGGAGGGAAGGATTAGTGAATGGGAGTCGACTGAAGTTGTACTGTGACAACCAGCCGCCTCACAACTCTCACTAAAAGAATGAAGAAAAGCGTCCAGGTACTAGGTGCATTTGAAACTGGGTACCAAACACAAAAAAGACAGTCTACACAAGGTAAGGAGAGGAGGCATAAAGTAGAAAGAAAAGGCTGCACTGCACAGTCCGAAGTCAAAATAAATGAGAAAAATCATATATGAAGTGCCTCGGGATGAGTCATGAGTGAGTGTTGGAGGCCTGTTGGCCCTTGGGTATGGAAGAAAGTGAAGAACAAGGAAGAAAATTCCAAATTAGAATCTCACGGAAGACACAGTGGTTGTTTTTGGGTCGAAGTGAGCAAAAGAGAAGAAAATATGGAGCGAAGCCTAAGAAAGAAAGTCATTGGACAAGGAGATCAAGGATGATGGATAAGCAAGGAAGAAGGATCATGGACAACTCAACAAGTGGAAAAATACACCGTTAGATACTTTGGATCACCACACGAGAAGGAAGGAAAGACAGGCTGGCGAAGCCCTGAAAACGTGGGTCAAGTTGACCTAGGGTTTAGACACCTAGGGTTTTGGTATCTAGGGTTTTGGTACCTAGGGTGTTGTTGTTGTTTGTGTTATGATTATTGTTGTTGTCTTTGTTTTTGTGTGATCAAGTGAGAAGTAGTGTGAAAGAAGTGATGAGTACAAGAGCTTTCTGGTATTGTAAGATCTTCAGTTGGGTGCGAAGATCAACCTTGTTGCTGGGTGCACAGGGAGGGGAGAGAAAGAAAGGAGAAGAAAGAAAATCTGCTAGCTAAGAGTGCAGATAAGAACTATATGATTTACCTTAATATATTATAGCATGGTTATGTGGACGTATCCCTAGAGAGAGGGAGAACCACGTATATTTTGTGTTGTGTGTAAATGGTATTCTATCTCTGTCATTCATATATTGTGATTGCACTACTTCATTAGATCTGATAAGTAGATGTGCAGAATAGATCTAACCTGATAAGTGATATATGAATGGTGTATTGTTCTGGTATTGGATCCACTTGATATTCCCCTTGGTTGTAGACACTTTTGTCCTGCAACCCCCCCATAGCTGCTTCGGGTGAGACTGTATTTTCTTCGCAAGTGTAGCCGAAAGGGCCAGTAGTTAGGGCTTGTTGGTGCACTCTTGGAGATGAACCTTGGCTGTGCTCCTGTGCCAACAATCATGTTGATCATAGCTTCCAATTTAGATATGAATTTTGGATTTACATTAGCAAAGAGAGGCTTAAAGGATAAGGTAAAAAGATGAAACCAATTAGATATGGACCTTTTCAAATTCTTGAAAAGATTAGTAACAATGCCTTCTATTTGGATTTTGCTCCTTATATGCAAATGTATGCAGTTGTTAATGTTGATAATTTGAGGTTGTATGAGCCTCCTTTGATTGATGATCAAGGACAGCATGTTCATATTCCTTCCATAGATGAATTCTCTCCAGAATATATTTCATAATTGCATGAGGATACAATCATTGACATAAAGATAATAACTTCAAAACGAGGGAGTGTGGAGTACCTTCGTGTTAGTTTAGAAGGAAAAAATCCAAGAAAATATAAATGGATTGAGGTGGAAAAGTTGAGGGAACTATACCCTCATATTCAGATTGACTGAAAGTAGTCATTTGGAGGTCCAAAATCTTCCCAATGGGGAGGAGTGATCCAGGGGATCAAAAAATGATCAAAGTGTTCAAAATTGCTCGAAAATGGATTCATTTGGTATATCTCGTCCTCAAGATCCCAATGCAACTTGAATGGGATCAAACAGAGTTCATATGAGGGAGATATTGCAGTTTGTTTGTTTTTCCAAACATGCAAAATTGTTGACTGTACAGTCCGTACAAGCCACTTGATAGTTGATCGTACAGTCTGTATGACCATACAAATGATGTGGCAGGGTGACTTGGCAAGTGGTGACATGTCATGGTGACTGGGTAGGTGTATGATGTGGAATAATCCTAGATTGACACATGTCATTCTACGAGGGAGAATGAAAGGGTGCCACATGGCCCAGCTCGAGGACACCATGTGGCACCCCTTGTGTGTGGTAAAATTTTTGTTTGGCTCTGAGGGCGTCAAACCCGCGACCTCTGGGCATGGGAAATACTTTGCATAGGTAGGGCCACAAGCCCACCTACCAAGTAATTCTTAACCTATGGTGGCATTAAAATTATTTAAGTTTTCATATGGGTTCATTCTAGCGGGAAAAGGGTTGGGGCTTAGCCCCAGCCCTGGTCATGAAACTTAATACATATTCCATATGACCATTAGCATGGGGAACCAATGGTCCTATTCGACAGATGTTATATTTTATCACCGACCTTTGGCCACGTGGGACACACAACCACCATGCGACCATAACCTCCGAAGAAAAGGCGCCAATTGTGCTCACTATGCGACAAATCCACCCATTTTACAAAATGGCACATGGTGTTGAGTTTTGGCATGAAAAACACATAGAGGTTGGATTAGTGAGACAATGGGTACGTTTTGGCAAGCATAGAAAACAAGTTATTGGAAAAAACTTCTAGGAAGTGTATTTTCTTCAATTTTTTGCCAAACCAGGTGTAGGAAGAGCCTAGTTAGGGGATTTTGGACATTATGGAGCCATTGGAGCCATCTATTTTTCATTTTTAGCATTGTAAAGTACTGATTTTAACACTTTGAGCATATAATGAAAATGATCCATTGGAAGATGGACTAGGAGATGTAGCCCAAGAGAGGGGTGAACTCCTTTATCATTTTGTTGTGTTATGTGTTTATTATGATGGTTGTTTATGTCTGTTTATGTTGTTCATTTCAAGTATAAAAACCCAATATTTTCATGTGCTTTCAACTTCATCCAATTGCCCAAGACACATACATATTCCAAATTTTTATACGCAAACCTTTTTTTATTTTCAAATCACAAACTTAAACCATGCCTCCTACACTTATTTATACTAATTCTACCCTCTAAGGAAACTTCTAGAGGAAGATATTTCTAGAAGGAAAGCTTCTATTAGGTCTTCTTACATTGAATTATTCTCATTTATTTATTAGGCCTTATTAACTAATGTCAACATTTATTACATAGAAAACATATCCTACTAAATAATAACCCATGGAGAGGGGTTAGGATTGGATCCAAACAAATATCTAGTATGACCTAATGTGGAATCTAAGTTGTGAACTGAACTGGGGGCCACCATATCTAGAATGGCAGAAATATTATCTTGGTCGACTAACAATCCATCTTTGCAAACTACATGCCCTGGTAGTGTTCCAAAAGGCATATAAAATATGCACTTATTCAAATTCAAAGAGATATAGAGCTGATGACAATGATACAACATCAGTCGAAGGGCTTGTATGTTCTCCTTAGAAAATTGAACACTATCCAGTCATCCAAATAAACATTAAGGAACTTGTGGATAAATTCTTTGAAGGATGTGACCACTATATAGAAAAAATAGCAGGTGCATTGTTTAGTCCAAACGACATCAAAGTATAAGAAAAGGAACCTTAATCCATCACAAAGGTGTTTTTTACTTGATCCTCCTCTAGATTCGAACCTAATTATACCCCTAAAATTCATCTGTAAAAGAGTAGGCTTATCATCCTCCAACATTCTCCAGAACCTCACCGGTGAAAGGGGTAGAGAAAGGATAATGAAAACAAGCTGCATTAAGGATTCTCAAATATACACAGATTCTAATATAATATTTTTTCTTTGGTTGCACCACCATGGGATTATTCCAATCCAACTCTTCCATAGGGACAATGATTCCAACATCCAACATTTCATCCAATTCCTTGCACACATTTTCTTTATATTTTGGATTTAATCAATAAGGAATCATTTTGATAGACTTGGCATATGGTTTGATCTGAATTTTCATATCCCCCATAAATCCTTTGATTCCTTTCATTTTTGAGAAGTTGTGGGGAAACAATTCCTCATTTATTTGAGTAGGTCACTGACCTGAGTGACAATTTCCTTGTCCTAATAATCCCCAATGATAGCCATTTTGGGTGCTTTGTCAGTGTCAATATTATGTTTCTTTGTCTTAATCAGATGACCATAGTTCAGTTAATCTAGATGGATATCGGTGGCCACCCACCTATTGCACTGGCTCAAAATAGAGTTTTCCATTTTGGCAGTTTTTTACAGTTTTTTGAGTCCCAAACTTCCAGGGTTGTTTTGAGGCCCTAAACGATGTTTTTTTGGACTTTTGGGGGGCCACAAGTGTCTATCAACATACGTTGATCCTAACTGAAGTTGTACTTCTTGGACAGAAATTTTCGACGAGGTATCGAACTCCCCAAATGGATATCGTATGCAAATGTTATGCCCTTGGTAAGTTGACATACTAGCTACCCCAATTGGGGCCCACAAACCTTTTGTAGTTTCATCTTCTGGGGTTAGGGTTTTAGGCTTTTTATGTTAAAAATGCCTATAGAGCCTCATTGTAAACATCATCATATTCTTTTGAATAAGCGTATCCGTCACATATCTTCTTAGGGATAAGCTGCCACCATTCTAGCAAGTTCATTCACTCCATATTTTTACAGTTTTGTACATTTCACTCATTAATAGAAATTGTGTATTACTGTATATTTATGATTCTTGTTATATATCTGGTATATCTCTATTATATTATTGGATATATTGCTATATATATGTATTTTCCTTGTTATATAGTTGCCTTCATTTCATTCTAAAAAATAATCTATCAGTGGTATCATAGTAGGCTGCTCATTGGCGTTTCTTAGTGCATGTCCCTGACGAGGTCAGGGTACAAAGAGTTGGGTCTCAAGATAGTTTCCCTTGAGGAAAATTGTTCTTGTCAGCCAAAGAGGCCTCCCATAGTGAAAGAAAAGAGAGATGTGGGAGAAGAAGATATCATCAAGTTGTTGTTGTGGAATCCCTCGCGCAATAGAGGAACGATATGTTGGAGAATTTTCCCCAAATCCTTCATATATTTATGAAAATATTATGTGTGTCTTCGACAAGCAATAGCTTTGGAGACGCTACTCCATTTAAGGTACAAGTTAATTTTGATATTCTTGTTGTTTACGGTCAAATTGATGTGGATTCTTTGGAAAAATGGTTAAATTTTCTAGAAGGTTATTTCTATGTTCATAATGTTTTCGACAGAGACAATATCACCTTTGCACTCCTTAAGGATCTACCATGTGTATATAATTGGTGAGAAAATTAATGGGAGAAAAGTTACATCAAGGAGTCTAGAACATTTGGGGCCAAGCCCACTTGGGATTATTTTATGGATGTGGTCAAGGAGAAATATTACCCTGGGGAAAATATGATGACAAATACATGAGATGGACCACATTGCATCAAAAGTGGTACCAAACAGTGCCATACTTCACAAATACCTTCCACACCTTACGCACCAACATGGGTATCAAAGACTCTAAGAAGAATTTGGTTCTGAAATACCGCAGGGCTCTACACATATACATCCAATATGAAATGGATTTTCTAGACATTTCATCACTGGGAGCCACTTATAGATCTGCTGTCAAAATTGAGCATAAATTTAAGGAGCAAAACAACTGGGAATTTGGGCTTGAAATTTTGCAGCAACTAAAGTATGGTAAAGGAAACCCTAACTCACATAACCGTCAATACAAATAGTCTAATCCACAAGAAAATAAGGGTAACGAAAGATGAAGAAGGGCATTGGGAAGTGGTGTGACTTCCACAAAATCCCTTGGCACAACACCAATGATTGTCGCTCAAAACAGTCATTGCTGGTCGATATCAAAGAAACAGAGTTGAGCCCCGAATCCGACTCTGATTCAAAAACTAATAAAAGGATACAGATAATTGATGCAAAACTCATTGCTAATGTCGTGACCACAATAATCCAACCAAAATAACTAGAGTATATTGAGGAGGGGGAGCACCTCCTCGATTCACAGATGTGGGTGAGGGGGACCCCGTTGTGTTTCATTGTTGATAATGAAAGCTAGAAAAACCTCATCTTATCATAGCTCATCAAGTAGTTGGATTTTATGACAATACCACACCCCCAACCATACAACATCAGATGGTTCTTCCAAGGACGAGATATTTGTGTCAACGAATAGTGTCACCTGTCATACAACATCAATCCCTTCAAGGATGAGGTACCGTGTGATGTTTCCCCACTGTAAGTCTGTAATGTTCTATTAGGCCAACCATATATGTGGAGGCATGATGATTTTTATGACTCTCAACCCCGTAGTGTCATTGTTACTGTAGGGGGTCAGGCCTATAGGATACCATAGGTAGTTTTGACTATTGTATCGACAAAACAATGATGCAAAGTAATCTCTCATACTACAAATTTTAGCCTCTCCAGAATCCGATCAGAAGGTGAACTCAAGGAAACTGCAACCAGTACATCCTCATCCCAATACCTTTATGTCAAGTAGAAGAATATTGAGAATATTGTAGAGGATCACACAAACATTATTGCTTCACCTACGGGGGTGGCTCCACATGGCCAAGTGAAGTAAGGTTATAATATAACACATCATACTCTTCGTGATGCATCTTCACTGAAAGATTCGTCCCACGCTCAGGTAGATCATGAAACTATATTGGTTGAACATATCCAACCCCTCCAGCAACATGTTCATGATAGCCTTCAACAAGTTGAGTAGGATAGCTTTTCCATCAAGGCAAGCAACTCACCAAGGTTCAGATTCAGAAACATATCCCCCATCTCCCATGGGAACTTGAAACAATGAGGATTGTTAGGGAGTATTAATTTACAAAGTCAAAACAATTGTTTTTTTTTCTAATTGAGTCTTGTAGTCATGTCCTAGTCTCTAAAAAGATCATGTGTCAAGGTTCGATCATATTTCTATCAATGTAATATCGATGAGGTGATGAGGCATGTGGAGAAATCCTGGTCATTTTTTTTATTATTTTGATATCCTCGGCATTACCTATGGAATTATATCCACAAAAATGGCAAATACACTATCACATATTGACACAGAGAGAGAGTTCACAAAGGAAACTGTTGAAACAGAGATTTCACAGCAAATTTCCTAGTTGATGCAAAATGATATTTTCATCATAACTTTAAAAAGACCAATTGGGGTTTTCCCAAAGTTTTTTCAGAGAGGCATCATAGTGTCATTAATTTGATGACAAAAAATCATCCCATCCCAGTTCTCAATTTAGGAGAAAAGGAAAAATTATCAGTCGTTGTGAAATCTCCTGGTTGCTACGAAATTTCCTGTCGTTGACTATTTTTGCAGTCAACTTCAAGCGTCGATTCCGAGCAGATGGTGATTGATATGAACAAACTGAAAGAGGTTTTTCTCAATCACTATCTCATATAAAAAAAAATCTCTCACATTTTGCACAGGTGTCATGGTTTGGGAGATTCAAAAGGATCTTTACAGCCTATTTTTACAGATTTTTGCTAATTTAATTAGTTAAAAACCAAATCCTAAAAAATAGGAGTTAGTTTGTAATTCCTTGAATGTGAAACCCTAACTATTTCCACATGATTAAGTTAGATTGAAATTTAATTCTATATATTGTGAAGGAAATAAGAAGAAAAGGGTTTGAGAGTTGAGTAAGAAAGATTGTCCATATTGTAATATTTCCTTAATATTAATGAAAGGTTTGCAGACAAGCGTTTGAAGTATTTTCTCATAGATTCATGTGTTCAGCTATTTTAGTCAGTGTTCCTAGTGTATGTTCTTCTTTATTTGTTATCATTAAATGTATTCTTCTTTGTTTGGATGAGAAATTGTTGATGCAGAAATCATTTCAATATGCTTTGTATCTATCTTGTTTCAAATATTCATTTTCAGACTTATAAGCTTATGCATAATTCATCTAAGTTGGATGCTCCATATGACTTTGAATGTTTCATTTTTCATTGAAAATATTGCGGTCTCTCTGAAAACAACTGAAAACACTCCCCACCACATAAATCTCATCAATAAACAAATTCCTTTCTGAAAAGATCAAATGAATTAAAACTGATATGGAATAGGGAACACTATTGTATCAACAGACTTAGATACACTAAAAGCATATACAAATGGTCAATTACAACAATAAATTATATGTGGGATCTAAATCCACTAATGCAATAAAATAATGGCATCTCTTAGTCATCAAATGAACTATAGACACTATGAACTTTGCAATTCATCCACATATACAGAAAATAAATGAAAGGTAATGGAAGTTTGATCAAAAATATCAGAGAGGAAATTATGCATTTAGATATATACTCAACACAAATCTTAGTACATAGTTTTCCTATAATTCACAAAGGTCAAACCACAGTCCTAGAGACTGCTCCCTCCCCTTTTTAATTACAATTTCTGAAATATATATCTATATCTCATCTAATAGACTCTCCTTGTTAAATTCAATCTACTTACTAAAAATAGAACAAGGTTACAAGTAATCTGGAAAATATTACAATTTGTCTGAAATATTGAAGGTTATTGGATCCAATTTGAAATAGGTTGCCAAATGTCTTGAATGTTGAGAACAACTGGAGTTAAAATCCCTTAGAATCTGGAACTGCCTGCTAATTTTGTGCTTGGAACTATTGACACATATATTCCAAGAGTCATTCAATCTTGGAGCTTAACAAGCTTCAAAACTTTGATAACGATGAATCAAAGGATAGAAGAAAAGACCATGTGCATTAGTTTTAAGTCTAATAGATATGGGAAAGGCTCTTTCCTTGCACTTAGATCTAGATGACATATGAGGGTCCTCCAACTTCGTAAGGCCATAACTCTCAAACCGTGAGGAGTTATGTGACATTGTACATACCACCAGAAATGGAATGACATGTACTATCCATATAGAATAGTATTATCTGAAAATATATCATA